>JAODJW010000002.1:6404035-6415780 GCA_026777045.1 Hyperopisus bebe
TATTTTACCTCCAATAGAGGGGGAAACGTTCAATTATTGGGCAAAAAAATATCGGCAGCATATATCGGCCATCGGCTACTGAAAAACCTATATCGGTCGACCTCTACTTGTTTCAGTGTAATCAGGTTCATCTGATCTGAGTCTGTAGCTGTCCTTTAATGCGTTGAAGTGGTACTGCAATTTCTTGCACTGTTGCTTTTTTAAATTGTGCAAATAGGATGACCACCTAATCCATTTCAGGAGGGACCCCATGAGCTACGACAGGATCTGTAAACTACCGTTTTATTCGTTTCAGTTAAAAGGAGCTGGATTTCACTTAAGCACTGAGTTCTTGCTGTGTGCTGATTGGTCACTAATGTTAATGTAAAGCGGAGTCTTTCAATCAAGGAAACAAACCAGTAAAACTACCAAACGAACAAACAACTTAGCTGAGCACGGGAGCACTTCGGGATTAAACTAATTTGTAAAACCTGAAGTGCGTAATGTCCCTCCTGACACGGATTGGGGGGTCACCCTATGTACAAATGACTCAGCATTCGGTACAAATGACCATTCTCAGCTCTTACAAAAGTACTTTTGGGAAATATTATTACCCTGAGGTCTCTGCTTTGAAATTAATTTATGTTTTATGCAATTACTCCAAAGGTCAAAAATGAAATAAATTAGATTTTTGCTCAAGAGTCTCAAAAACAAGGGATCAAATGTTTTGATGTCCTTACAGATTAATCTGCCAAACAGCTTTCAGACATTTAAAACTGGCAACTGTTCTTGTGAAGGAACAATAAAAATGCTGTATATTTTTTGTTCCAATCGGACTGCGTGGTATTTGATTAGAGAAGGATTCCTTTACTCAACATGCACATGTGCTGAGGCAATATTTCGGTATGGTGCAATTTCAGTTTTGTAACCAGACATAAATCATTTCGGGCCTCCGTGCTGCTGACATGTCACAAACCGGAGTTTTGCTGGATTTTGATTTGAAATCCTGACAAGTTGCCAGGAGGCTCAATCCCAGAAACAGCGGCAACAGCTGAGGTAACAGAAAGGCTCCCCAATAAAGACACGTTGGGCACCTTTAAAGGGTAACCTGCTTAGCATGTTACTGATGAGACATGGCTCAGAACGCGGCTCAGAACGCAGCCCAGAACACCAGCATGGCGATCTGAGAGAAGGCTGAGCAGTGATCCTTGGGACGCTGCCTTACATCAAAGGTTGTTCTGTTACCTTTACTTTCTATGTTTCATTAAAACACATTCTGAGTCCTCGGTTGTGCCATTTTAGTAACTGAAACATGGATATTAACAATACGCATATACTCCATCCTACCAGTTTGCAGCATCACAGCAGACTTAATGTTGTTTTTCTTACTTTGCTCTAGCTGCTGCTATATGAAACAGCAATAGTCCTGTAATTTCTTGTATTATTGCTTGCTGTTTTTCTAATTCTTGTGCAGATGACTCAGCATTCAGGTCAATTAAACCTATTTTGAAATGTATTTAAAAATTATTTTCCTAAGTAAATTCATTTATTTTATTAATGTATTTTTTGCACAAAATCACACGAACGAATGTTTCAATTCATATCTCTACAGATCGCAATCAATCAAACACTTTTCCAGTTTTTCAGACTGGCAGCTTGATGATAGCGGGTCACATGAGTGCTGATTTGCACATATAAATGCTTACATTTTCACAATATTCCACCTCCTTGTGCTTCACAAAACAAAAAAAAATACCTCTGAACACGATTCAGTGTGTATGTCTATGTGACGCTTTGGCCTCTCTGCCAGAAAGAAAATACTCAACGGGAACAAAAAGGTGCGGAATCTCTGTCAAAACCATCTAAACAAACAAAAATATTCCAAGAAGTGCCTCTTTCTGCAAGATCCTTATAAAAATGAGATATGATAAAATAACTGCGTTTGTGGGCCAATGGACGGCTTGTATGTGGACCACCTTCTCAATGTCATCTACATTCCCATGGAGTAGAGCAGCATCTACATGGTGTTTATGGGTTCCATGACTCCCCAGCACCACAAGATTGCAGACACCTCCAGTATCAGCCAGGAGTAAAGAGGTGCCATCATTCCTGTGAAGACAATTAATGGGAAGATGGAGCAGAGCAGGTGCAGCAGATGCAGGTTTGGTGTGATCCACAACCTCAACTACACGCCTGGACTGGATGTCACCTTGACTGATCTCTGGCTGGAGCAGAGCGCTGATGACTTGGGCTGCTGGCTACCAGGATGAAAGTGTAGTAGAAAATTCAATGTGACGTGTATCACGTGTATCATGCTACTACCAACTGCCAGTGGTTAAATGACCATCAACGCACATTGCAACTATGTAGAAGTAGCCATTGTGAAGTACATATGTGTAGTTAGCGGTATAGAAATGCATGTAATGTTGCCTTGAGATTGTCTTATAACATATATACCATATGAATAATTATTATTCATAATCATTATCTGAATGTATCCATCCATCCAACCCAACTGTATCTTAAGCTAAAGTGTTACCCAAATGAAAATCTATACTATGCAGATTAATGCTATAGTGCTCAGAGGTCTTTGCCTTTCTGTACCTTCTTGCAGTGGAACCCAGAACGGGCCTTTCACTACCTCAGTTTCCCCCCCCTCAGTTTCCCGGTTGGATTGTTTGTTTCAGGACAGCTCTCTGGCATTGCAGTCTGCAGGACTCACAAAATATATTACTAGCATTAAATCTGTCCCCTATGAATTTCAAGTCAGCCAGTCTGGGATACGGTTTGCATTGTATACAGTATATGAAAATTAGTAAAGTTAAGGATTAGGCAGCCAGACAGACAACTGGCGCCATCTGTTGTTGTAAAACAAGTAAATACATTAATTAGAATTAAACGTTATTCTAATCGTTTCCATTGCAGCGCAGAGCTTGTCCTGTTCCCTCTTCGGGTAAAATCTTGTTTGCGTTTCAGTAGCAAACCTTGGCAACTTCAGTTTGTTGCACATTGTCTGGCTAGAGGGTTGATAATATATTTGTCCTTCAACATAGTGATAAGCTGCAGCACTAATAAAGTACATATTCAAACATCAAAGGCTAACATAAGATAGCTAACAAATACAGAAACTTCTAAGACAACACAAGGTGCTAATTCATACTTGTTTTTCGTCACACTGCGCACATCAGTAATTGGTCTGCATTCTCTGAAGGTTACAAGGTCACTATACATGGTTTACATCAGTTTCTTAATAGTGTCCTAATGATTACATTCGTTATGCGTTATGAAGTGCTAAATAATATTCCATAACCCCAGAAGGTATATTTACATTGTTACACTATAATCACTAACTTCTATCAGATTTTGCATGTCTCGGTGTCGTGTCAGGATGCCGCAAATGCGCTGTGATTGTCAGGCTATGAAGAGTAAGATGGGATCGGCGAAGAGACGTGTTCCAATGTACCTGTACTTGTGCAAATGGCCAATAAAACATTATACTACTTAAAACAAAGAACAGAAACTACAGCTGGACTGCAGAGACGTTTTCTTTGTAACATTTTGTAACACGTGCTGGAATCTGCTGCTGGAAAATATCAGAAGCAGATTGAAACCATGATTTCAGTTGGTCTGTTGTGGGTATCCTGGCAATGGCCTGCTATATGATGGTGGTGCAAGAGGTAGTGCTATCATTTAGCAACTGGAGGGTTGCAGGTTCGAGCTCTGGTTTCTCCTGACCTTATCAAAGTGTCCTTGAGCAAGACACTGAACCCCTTTCATGGCAGCCTCTGGCACTGGTGGGTGAATGTGAGGCATGTGGAGTGCTTTGAGTGCTCATTGGAGTAGATAAGTGCTATATAAATGCAGTCTGTTTAAAGAAGGATCCCCAGGAGCAATATCATATGAAGAAGATTCCCAAAAAGCAACATAATATCTGAAAGATAAATCCAGTATAATATTACATTGGAAAATATTATTTTTCCCAAGTATCTGAAAGTAATTTTAGTATAATTTCACAAATGCGGTACATTAAGCCTCCAGGGAGACATTTTCCCATGACATAAGAAGTAAGAATGAAAGTAAAAGCAGAGCGAGATCGTGGTCCGCTTGCTCTTTACGTGCAGCTGTAAAAGTGAGGTCGGCAGAGCTGGATATAGAGGGCTGGAATATTTAATGGTGAGTAGAAACAAAATTACTGTACAATTCAAAGAAAGCCATTTATCTATTGAAATAATTTTGCATTGTATTGTGTAATAAATGATAATTGTAGTGTGTAATAAATAATAACGTTGCACTGTATGTGTGATAATTCCTACGACCTAAGCAAAAACATGGAAAGATGGAGATTGTGAAGTTGATGAATTCTAATCACCGTTGTAAATTATACCATTAATTTTTGGGGGCGTCATTGTTCGACATTTAAAAAGCTGTTACAAAAGTTAAGGTTTTATTCTTATATTTTTCTGTTTGGAATTGTTACTTTCACTTTTGCTTTTAACGGTAAAACCACATGGCGTCAGGTGACTATAGTATTCACTGTGAGTCTTACAATAGACTTCAGACATTAGTAATATCAAGTAGCATCAATATCAATAGCAAGACGGCAACCTTACAGAGAGACAGCCGCTGCGTCATTGTTATTGTTATGCATTATAGTTTCTACCTGGTATCTTTGTTGTTCTTCTTCTGGTGATTATTTTTATATTCGTCTTACAATTCATAATGTAGTTTAATCCAGAGTGATTTAGTTAATTTATGCAGGATTTATTGCTTTTCGACAAACCACATGTGTTCTACACTGGGTAAGATTTTGTAGCCGGCCCATTGCGGATAAGATTGGCCACCCCTGCCCTACATTGGTAGAATGCACTTCGCCACAAGGGAGCAGCATTGTGCTTCGGTTACATCATCCATATACGCAAACGGGAACCTTCCGTCTGTAATCCGTGTTTCCACCTTTCCAGAGAAATGTTTCACGAAGCAAGATCTCTCAGTTAGCTGGGCTAATGTAAGCTGGAATCATGATGGTACAATAAGAGTGTAGGTAGGGAGCATTCCTATTAGACAATCATGACTTCTATCTTAAGTTAACCCATCTCAGAAATAATGTCTCGTGGAACCCCTCAGGTCTTTGCTAGTATTTTTTTATTGTCATTCTTATTAAGATTATATCTTAAACCTCAGAGGTAACTGGGATATTATGCTGTAAACCCCAAGTTGGCACTTCACTATGTTTCAAATGAAAGGTGGCATGAAAAAGTGAATCTCAGCATGGTTTTCTAGAAAAAAACGTGTTTTAGTTTCATAAGAAAGTTTTAAAAACAAAAGGATGGACAATCTGGAGATGCTTATCTGGAGGCTAAGAGAAATGAAGAAAATTACAGGGTAGGACATAGAAAAGGAAAAAAGCAAATGGAAAAACACGTCACATAATCTGTGCTCTTGACATGCACATTTACATTATATGTCTAGGTGCAGCTACGTGGAGCGTCCAATGAGAGACCTCCAAGAAAAACATCCAACAATACATCACAAAACCTTGCAAGAATTGAAAAGCTATTCAAATGAAACTACCATGAGGACCAGGTTCCTATGATTCAAGCACAAAGAGAGCAAAACAGGGGTATAGGTCTCAATAAGTGTCCCAGCAAAGGTGCAGATCATTCCATTAATGGCTCTATGGACTTGAACTTCATGGGAGTGCATATCGGGAGCCAATGAAGAGAGACAAGGGGCATAACGTGTCAGCATTTTGGTCAACTGTCTGCAGTGAATTAACAGCACAAACACTGCCAGTGAAGAGTTGCAGTAATATTATAGTAAGAGTAGTAGCGGTGATGCATAGTCTGACAAATAAGGATTGTTCTTCATCATGCAGTGATATACAGTGAATCTATAAGCCTGGGAAATTGGTGCAAAGCGGTCAGCAAAAGATAACTGGTTGTCTATTATTATCTCTAGGTTGCTGGAAGATCTTGATGGAGGTAATGTTAACATAGGTTAAGCTATAGTAATGCTGTGGTAAATGATTGGGCTATGAAGGGTGACAAGAAGCTCTGTCCTTGACAGGTTCAGCTGAAGGTGACAATCCCGCATCACAGCTGTGATGTCAGTGAGGCATGTGAAGGGCTATCTTGAGGAGGGAAGGTTAAATAGAGTTGGATGTCGGTAACATAGTAAACACAGGAGAAGCCATGTGATAGACCTAGAATGGAAGTGTACATGGTGAAAAGGAGGGGACCAAGTATTGAACCTTGGGGCACACCAGTTGTTACCTGATGAGACTTAGACACTTCTGCACCCCAAGATGCTTGGAATGATCCACCTTAGAGGTAAGGGTCAGACCATCTCTGAGTAGTTCCTGTCTTGCTAATCTGCAAGAGGGTGGACAGGAGGATTGGGTAGCTGACTGTGTCAAAGGCTGCACAATGGCCTAGCAGGATAAGAACAGATGACAGAGATGCAGCTCTTGCATATTGCAGGGCATCCATAACAGTCAAGAGGGCAATTTGTCCGCTGCCCAGGGATAGTACTGGGGAGCCAGAGGTGAGAGGGCTCTGAGTGTGGAGGAAAGGGTACATAAGGGTGTTGAAGCATGAGGTTATTAAAGTTTATTAGAGATTTTATTAGCGCTAAGTGAACAGAGCTTGTACGGAGAAAGAGGGGCAGAGGAGACAGAAGTGGAGAACCAGGAAGGGGCGAGCGAGCAAAGGTTACAGCTGAAGGAGACCCGAGGAGTGGAGTGGCCATTTAAACTAATATTGAAGTAACTATTGGGCTGAACAGCATCCAGAGGTTTAAAATCTTATATACCTGGATCATGTCCCCCCTTAGTCTCCTTTGCTTGAGGCTGAACAGATTCAGCTCAGCTAACCTCTCCTCATAAGACATTCCTCTAAGCCCAGCACTGGCATGGTTTACTGAGATGGTTTATTCAGGTCCACAAGGATCACAAGTGGGGAGCCATCACTGGGAATGACAGACAGCAGCATGTCCAGGTCTATTACAAATCCATGCAGTCTAACTCAGTTACTTATAATAAATGCAAGGTTTGACTGGAAATTTGGCATCTAGCGGCGGATGTGCAATATTATAGCCTAAGAAAACTGTAAAACCAGCTCTACTAAACTCCTCCCAATACTACTTGTCTTCCTACTGCAGCTTGACAAATTGTATGAGACCAATTGCTTTTTCATGGCGACAGGGCCCACAGTATTGCAAAACAATCTCAGCCTTTGAGTGCACTTTCAGTGCTTTCCTGCAGAGCTGTCCTGGAGTGACCCTTCCGGTCATTGTTCCCCTTCTCCTCCTTTGACAAGACAGTAAATTGATATAACGTCTCACATAAGGAACTGTATTGCCTCAGCCCAGTCTTTAAAACACTGTGAATAAATATATTAGTGTTGACGGGAAAATGTATGAATGTTCTTCGATGGTTCTAACAACTGATTTGTACACATATAGCCCATCTGTCTGCTAATGCTGCCCCTTCATTCTGAGGGGCTATGTTGCACAGTCATGTTTAACTTCCTTTACTGTAATAGTTGTCTTTTTTGTAAGTAGGGCATTGTGCAACAGCTGAAGTTAATTCATACTGCTGCAGCTAAGACACGCCCCCCTCCTTCCAGGCCAGTAGGCCGATGTCACATGACTGCTGAGAAACAGGGAGAGATTAGCGTGTGACCCGCATGTATGCTATCTGCCAACAAACCCAGGGAGTGCAACAAAGAATCTTTAATATGTGTCTATCTGTTTTACAAAGTCTTTGGCCAGGGCAGCAGTGAATCAACGCAGAGAGCACGCTAATACTCACACACAATCAGACACCAGTTTGACTAACTGCCTGTCACTGGAACGAGCACTGTTGTCATTCTTAGTGGTGGTATCACAATGACCTTACACTTGATAGCAGTTATGCAAGACTGTTGTTACAAGTGATGCCTGGCTTTCAAAAATGTCCGATTTTGTAGCCGTCTGGCTTTTTCAAACCGCTATTAGTCATACTCCTTATTTACAACTTTTTTCCTTTTTTGCGCGTATATACTGTAATCGACATGCTTCATGGCAGCTGCACTGCATTCCTCTGCAAGGTGTGGAACCTCCTTGGGCTTCCTGTAAGTCATCAGTTGTTTACTGCAGAGATTTATGCACCATGGCACTGTGCTTCTAAGGAATCTCCTCCTTATAATTTCAAGACAATTTTTTTGTAAGTAGCAGCCACTGTAATTTTTCGTACGTTTCTTCGAAACAACATGGAATGTTATTGTAAACCATTGACCATGCAAATTATGATCCCACTTTGAATGTGCCTGACATTTGCCTGCATTTGACAAAGTATTTTCACATGCAGGGTTCTTATAATAAGGATAATAAACTATGGCCGACAGACCCACAATGCAGTGCAACCCCTCTACATATACAGTGAAACGATAGAGAAACACCTGCATCTAATTTGGGACCACAAAGATCTTATTGGGTTTTCAAGGTAAATAAGATGTACTTGTAAAAACAACCAGTCTATACTGGGGGTGGCGTGCAGCCCAGTAAGCTGTGTCTCTGTACCAGTGGTCAGAAGGTGACCAGATCAAGTCTGGCTTTGGTAGAATAGTCACATGCCTTTTGGCCCTTGGCTGTGGCCCTTAACCTTCAGCCCCATGGAGAGCAAGATGGGGTAGGAAAAGAGATCCCCCCCCCAGGGGGATCAATAAAGTTTCATATATGCTGAGGTTAATTGGAGTTACCAATCTGCTGTTAGGGGTGCATATGTCACTGAATGGTGACGTATTGTCCAGTCATACAGGAGATACAATTATTTGGTATGCAAAGCTCTATTTTTATATACTCAGTATTGTAATGCAGGAATGCTACTCAATAAGGCCAGGTTTGTGAAGGCTTTTAATAGTAAAACGTCCAGTGAAGACAAGGGTGTGAGCTGTGATTAGCTTCCCTGCTCTTTGAACGTGCGGATTTTCACCAGATATCATTATTATCTACAGTTTTGTGTTTGCAAGATGCTCCAGCCCAGGGGGTCTGTGTGAGGCTCTTTGCTAGCGGGTTGCCTCTTGACTTCCATGTTGCTGTGGACCCACATCCTAAGCCACCAGACGGCCATTGTTTTCCCTCTATACTGCAGATATCTGATCATACATATATGTCTGCAGCCACGTCGCAGTGTCGGCCTCGGGCTTTAATTCCCGCCCTCAGCTTGGTGTTTTTCTGGACGCTTTCCTGCAGGTGTCCAGGCCTGAATCTCAGAACGCCCTGTGAGGAACCGGCGGCCCCTGCTTTGCTGCCTGTGATCCCGGGCATAGGGTTCAGACATACACAAGGCCGCATTGTGTAGGCAGTAGTGACAGAAGGTGTATGATGTAGTGAGACAGTGAGCTGGTTGCCATGGTAATCTGTCTTTGGGGGATTACTGCACAGTCATTCCAACAGTCTCTGATCCGAGAAGCAGATTCCCCACTTTGTCCCATCAGTGAGTGTGACAACAGACTAAAGCATAGACACGTGACTATGATCCCAACCAAACATCAGACCTTCCTGTTTTCACTTCCCGCTGTACCATGTTCCTGGGCAGTGCTGAATTGGCAGCTGCCCTAATGTACCATCTTCTGAGGAGGTGCCAACTTAAGAAACCCCCCCGGTGCTAAAATCGGGCACTGGCCTCCGGTGCCTCATGGGCTTCAACCGCACGAGATTTTTAAAATAGTAATTAATGAAATCTGCAAAGCAATCATTTGCGATTTTATTTTCACTAATGTCCATCGTTGTAACTATCTTAAACTATTTAGTGTACATATAGCTTGTCTAGAAATGAAGTTTTGGGGCAGGACAGCATAATGTATGTCACGTCTGCAGGGAAACAATCACGGCGAGTGAAAGTTCATTGTGTGGAAAATGTAAAGGATGATACTGCTGGTGCATCTTTGCGTGGAACATTGTAGTGAGTGTGAAAGGGGGGTGTGCAGTGCACACTGCTGATCGGTCTCATGCTTATGGAACAGGCCTGATAGCTGCCGATGATTCTGTTCTTAGTAACCTTTGGATTCAGAATTATGTTGCAAAAGCAGCCGTGTCAGACCCTGCAAGCAGCCCAACACAGTCAGCAACTCACAGCTGCAGTATTTAGGAACAGAAATACTCTCAATTACACAATTACTTTGTATCTGTTTCTGTTATTATACCAGTTTTGGGACCATAAACCACGCGTGGGGGCATTGAACGCACCGTGGGTGTGTTCGTGCTTGTGCGAGGAGCAGCATAGATGAAGCACAAAGCTGTTCCCAAAGATAGCATGAAAGCATGGTTTCAAGTGAGGTTCTGGTGCAAGGCTTCGTAACAGTGTTTAGACAAGGTATCCAGCAACACATCCCTACTTAAAGCAGGGGCATAGTTAGAGATGAATGGATTGGGGGGCTGAGTCTTTAATGGGGGGGCTGATGGCAAACTATTTATGACTTAAGCCAATAAAGACACATTTATTTGGGGGGGATAAAAAAACCTTTCAATAGGCTTAACAACGCCCCTGCTTTTAATCACGGTACAGTAAGCAGTCATGGCAGTTAAAATATTGAACTATTGACCAAATATATTGTGCAGCTTCCTATGCGTTGTGGCGGTTATTGAACCGTTTTTGGGCTGGAAACCATCAGCTGTACGTCACTGGTCACTGACTGCCGCTGAAATGACCAGTGGCATGAAGCTGTCGTCCAGCTTAGCTTTTACGTACGGTGTTATGTTGTTGAAGTCATCTTAGTCCAGGCTGTTTGTTCTTCTCCTGTTTTCGAGGAGCTGCAGGCTGTATGGGTCCCTCACAATGGAGCGTTGGCAGTTCCCATGTTTCCAGGTGTCATTCAGCAAAAAACTAAACAGATTAGCCCGTATGCAGGCCCATTTTGTTCAGTAGGCCGAGACCTATGTACCGAATAAGTGATTTGTGTGAAAATGCCGTGTTTGTGCTGAAATCCGGGCGAAACTGGTGGCGTGACAGACAGGAGTAGTTCTTTGCTGTTTTTGAGCATCTGAGCTTGTTTTTAGACTAAAGGCCTGCGACATATATTGATCTTTGGACCCTTATGGAGGTACGAATGCTTAGGGGTCTGAGATCAGTCTTAGTGCTGTGAGTTTTGTTATTCATGTAAACTAACAGGAAGTGCACAGGCTAATTAGTGGCCATATAGCAATTGAAATGAATTGTATTACTATTTTAATTTGTTTTTCATTTAAACTTATAATGTTTAGCAGTGGTTGGAAACTTGTGCATCACTGTAATTAACTCGTTTTCAACTGGAATTTTTTACGTACAATGGTTTTATTGACATTTTTGAAGTCTGCAGTACTGCAGATGGGCCAGATAAAGGGACAGGGGCGAGTAAGAGGCTACGTTTTGGAAAGTTGCTCTTCAGTTATGACCATCGGGCATGACATCAGATGCCAGTGCTCAGTAACATGAGTCATGACTAAAGAGTGATTGCAAGATGCTAGTGGCCTCTCTCTGATTGCAGTGTGAGGGACATTGACTGTTTCTGCTGGGTCTGTCTGTGATGTAGCATAAAGGAGACACTGGGTGGCCAGGCAGATGATACAGTAGACTTCCAGTGAACAGCGAGGTTTCCAGGGAGTCCTCTTTATGCGCTAGCTGATTGAAACAGCGAGGTTTCCAGTGAGCCCTCTTTATGCGCTAGCTGACTGAAACAGCGAGGTTTCCAGTGAGCCCTCTTTATGCGCTAGCTGACTGAAACAGCGAGGTTTCCAGTGAGCCCTCTT
>JAODJW010000002.1:6418295-6428345 GCA_026777045.1 Hyperopisus bebe
TCAGTACGCCATAGACAGGCCCCTGACCTCAGTACACTGTAGACACACCCTTGACCTCAGTACGCCATAGACAGGCCCCTGACCTCAGTACACTGTAGACGCGCCCCTGACCTCAGTACACTGTAGACACGCCCCTGACCTCAGTACACTGTAGACGCTCCCCTGACCTCAGTACACTGTAGACGCTCCCCTGACCTCAGTACACTGTAGACATGCCCCTGACCTCAGTACGCCATAGACAGGCCCCTGACCTCAGTACACTGTAGACACACCCTTGACCTCAGTATGCAGTAGAAATGCCCCTAACCTCAGTACGCCATAGACAGGCCACTGACCTCAGTACACTGTAGACGCGCCCCTGACCTCAGTACGCCATAGACAGGCCCCTGACCTCAGTACACTGTAGACACACCCTTGACCTCAGTACGCCATAGACAGGCCACTGACCTCAGTACACCATAGACTGAACACAGATCTCCAGAGTTTTTCCCCTGCTAATCAGCCTCCTTCTTTTTCAGTCTCTGAATGCTACGGAACATGACCTGCTGTCTAGGGCTGGCAGACACATGAAATGAGCCAAGCTGACCAAGTTCTGCACATGATTTTGAGAAATACTGCTGCATCCTAATGTGACTGATCATGAGACGCTTGTGGTAAACCTACAACTGACACATGAAACTAGGTTTGGGGAAGAAGGAAAGTGCATCGTTAGGAAATTCCTTTGTGTGACACGTTATAATTCTCATACCCAAAGGACTAATAATGAATTATGGATGTGAACATAATAACTCGATCAAAGGATATGGAAGTACCTTTGTGTCTTAACACTTGACTGTAAAGCTCATTAAAAACATTAAGTGTGGAATCGCTTTGCTGGTGCAGAAATGATTCACATTTTGTAGATAAACAAAAATATGCAGGTGTGAAACAGATCTTTCTAATCTTTCTAGGGGTCTTTTCAAGTGTTCTGACTCATATAAGTATGTTGCTTTTTTGTCACTCTTATTCATTTAATAAACAGTTACTTCCCTTTCCCATGATGATCGGTTCTTTTTTTTTAAAGTAATGCCAATGTGTGATAGTTCCTTTTCTATCAGTTATATGGTTTGTAGTTCCACTTTTCTTTTATTGATCATACATTAGCACTACTGTATAATATGAATTTAAAATACTTAAATTAATTATAAGCCACTTTATCTTAAAGCAGGTTAAGTTTGATTATTTTATAAATTGGTTATCCAGGCTTGTAAAGTGTCTTATTGGTCACTATGAGTTCCTTTTACAGAGCCAGTAATTAAAAATGAAGCTGAATCATCCTTCCAGCAGGACAGTAGGAATCATTAGCTTTGACTGAATGCCACAGAGATTCCGGATGAGGAGACGCCTTCTTCCTGTTATATAAATGTGCATTGCATGCGAACGCTGCAATGAGGCAAATTTTCGAAAGGTGTTCAGTGACAGACTTGTGACAGTATGACAAAATTCATGTTTATTAATATATTCATCAACGACAATAAGAAAATGGCAACTGAAACATCTTTACAAAATTTACAAATGTACAGTTTAGCAAGGAAACAAACTGATGCAGAATTTACCTTAGCTAAATCAGCCAATTTTCAGTAAATCCTGCAACATTTTTTTGTAGATTCACGGAGATGCAATTTCATTTATGGTCAACAAAAGTCCACGAGTAGTTTACTACATATGACAGTAAAGTGCATACTTTTAAAAGGAGCATATTCAGCAGGTGAGACAGTAGACAGCCCTGGATGGCTGACTGACCGGAGTCAGCCACAGCACTGCAGACGGACTTTTTAGCATCCACAATGGTAAAACAGTCTTCGCCTGAGATCCTGTTAACAGTTCATGAAGTTGTGGGTAGGGGCGTTCAACCAAGCTGCTGGAGAAAGCTGGAAATGGACCAAGGGTCCATTAAGGGGCTTTCCTCGCTGTCTGCCAAGCTTCTCCTCAGTTCAGTATAAAATCGAACCTCAATTTCTTGTCCTAAAAAAACCAGAACAAAGAATATATTTGGTTGGAAACAGCCATAGTGCAGACTACAGAACATCATTGGTAATTGTGATAAGATTCTGAGTGCTTGTTATTTGTAAATTAATACTCTGGTATGGCATATCGATATTATTATATGCTCTTTGCTGACACACTGATATTAATATTGGTTCCCTACCATCTTTTATGGGAAAAAAACAACATACTCATATTATTATTATGATTTTTTTTGTAGAGCTTGAACACACATACATACACATTCCCAGTGACTTAAACCCTATAGTAATTAATGCATGTTTACCTGAATTGTCAATGCAGGTGTCCAGTGAGCTGTCTGATGGGTCTGTACTATCCACAATGTTGCTCTGCAGCCCAAATCCATTTGGGAAGATGTCCTGCCATTGCACTGGGTCCTGTTCTAAGTCTTGTGTAATCTGAAAGAGCTGAAGACAGAATATTCTGTGATACCTTTTCAGGATCCCACATGAATGTGCAACAGATCTAAGCAGAGAAATGAATAGAACATAATATAACAACATACCTCCGCTGATACTTTATCATCAAAATCTTTATCATCAAAATCTGGAAAACATAACGCAGAAAAAATGGTTAGAAACATTTTACAGACAGTAGTCTGTAGCAGTGGCTGTAATTGGTGTCCTTAGACTGAAAATGTCAATATTCATATTTTGTATATTTGTACTAATGACAATTCAGTTCAGCAGAATCAAATTAGTTCTACCACATGAACATTATGAACAGTGACACTACGGCAAATGACGCATCTGGTACCTGAGGAGTGGTTTGGTGACACTTGGAAGAGGTGCTGGATAGCCATACTGTCTGGATCTTCAACTGATCCTTCATCTGTCGAATACGGACTGCTTGAAATGTCCGTTTCTAAAAACAAAATAGATTTGTTAAACCATATGGCTGGATCTCAGTTTATTTGCTGGGAGTTTTTAGAGCGGGCAGCCGCGATTATGCCGTCCAAACAAGTAGCTGCCCTAACATGCCGTTCAGTGTGCGGAAAATAAAGCCGGCCCTTAACATAAGTGTAGGCCTGGTGGCGCTGTTTGCTCATTCTGATGGCACAGGAATGAAGCAGCCTTCCGCCGTGCCGTACCTGACTGGGGAGAGTGTTCAACGCTTCCAGGTACCGGCACGCGATCCTCACTCTGCGCACTGTGACAACTGGCTTCCTCATTGTCAACTTCCTCCTGTAGAGCAGGTCCCCAAAATAAGACAAAAGTGAGTCCAGTCAAAGTTTTAGATGGAATGCCATCATTTGTTAATCGTTAATGCTTTAAAAAAAAATGTAAATATACTTGCCTTTCTCTTCGCCTTTTGCTTAGCCTCTCTAGTGCGTGTCTTCTTCTCTGAGGATGAAAGGAAGACACCATCTTGAAAATTGTGCATCAGTGTCCTCATTTGATTTTAGCACTTTTTATTTACGGTTTTGAAATGAAGCAGCAAATGCATCTGAGTGGCCCTTACCTTTCTTCTTGGAATCATTCTTCAGCATTCTATAAACCCTTACAGCTGCACACCCTCTGTTGATGCTTTGGTCTTTGACTTCTACGATGTCTGGCAGGGAATTCATCGCACATCGGAAATTGGCTTTCCACGTTTTAGGATCCGGATGAGATATTCCTGCCTTGTATTTTCCTAAAATGAAAAAGCAAGACAAGAAAAACCACATACTTAATACTTTATAACAATTTTTAAACCATGTATAAGTTTTTCAACAGTGGCTTGTTTTATTACTGTAGAACATCTTTATTGTCTCTGTGATCTTACCTGTATGAATCGCCCACTGTTTAAAAAGACTGGCATCTTTTTCCATCTCCCAGCCATGGCGGGCTGCATGCTTCCAAGGAATGGAAAATATCTTCTTATCCTAGATATTATCACAAAGTCAAGAATTTTAGGTACTTCAGTATTCTCTCCAAGGTTTAAGTTAAAACTAATATACTTATATTTGAGTTTCTCAAGAAAACAGGGCAAAAACATTGGAATGCAGTGGTTGATAAGCACTATACCTTGTCCAGCCAAACTAATCCAGGGATAGTCTGGGATTCAAGGCAATCTTCCAACCACGGCCTCATTCTCATGCGTGCCACAGGCATGACTGACAGATACAGGAAGGGGACAGAGAGAGAGACATGCAGAGTATTATTAGAACGTTTACTTACTACGTAAAAAGATGATGCAAAAATTACAAGATGGGATCGTTCCAATTATTACAGCATCTGCATCATAGTATTTTCTTCAGGGTATACTGAAGCACAGTTAACATTCATCATGCCATGCTTCTGCACAACAAAAGATGGCAGACAGGCTGAAATATTAGGTGGTCTTAGTGGTGACCAAACAATTAATATGCCAGAGCACTACAACTCGTACAGTCCAAAAACCTTTGTGCATCTATTGCCTATTTGTAATTCACAGGAACTGGGTGGTGCATATGAAGACAAACATTCGTTATGTGCCAAACAGGAAGAGGTATGCCTTAACAAGACAATACTTGGTAGCTGCTTTCTGATGCTAGATGACAGTATTCACAGTAGACTGACAGTATTCACAGCTTTATGGACTACAATGCATTGAATTTTACAGCGCGGACATTACAATAATTAACATGCACATACATATGTCGTTCGCAAAACTGACCGAATTTAAAGTAATAATGTCTGTACGTATGTATATTGCAATGCAAAATAACAGTGAAACAGCCCTCTGGAAACATTTAATCGAGCACCAAAAATGCCAGAATGACAACGCATTACAATCAATTATGAAGTACAGTTACTGATGTGCACAAGGTTGAATGCAGTGACACAATTTCTAACGTTTTAGAAATTAGTTTAAAAAGTAAACACAAGACTTGGATTTAAGTCAATAAAAACAAGACAGGATAGCACACATGTAATAGAAAAAAAATCATTAATATAAAATGATGCACTCTATATATGTTAAACATTAAAAGCATGCGATGACCTATTTGTTGGATGTCGACTCTCAAAATCCTAAATAAACTTACTGTGCAACGATGTATATGGCTGGTTTCCTTTAGAAATTGAATATTCCGCTCTATCTGCGCGCTTCTCACACGGCCACCGCTGGCTCCGACAAAACTGACGTTCAGTGGAAGCGCAGCTTTTTAAAGCGGGGAGCGGGATTCCCCGCACGCTCACGTGATGGCCGCGTATGGGGCGGGTCCAGCTCGGGCTGCAGGTCGCAAACATGCTGCGAGGCGGTGTGATTTCCGAGAAATCAGCACATTGTCTACAGAGGGTGACAGCGCCGAAGAAGTATGCGGCTCCAAGGTGGCCGCGTACCCGTACGCGTGCACGTGCAAACCAGAATGCGACGCTTTCCTGTACCTGATTTATTAATAACACGTACTTTAAGAAGCATGTAGAATATAACATTAAGCACGATAACTGTCGACTGAGATGACTAAAATAAAATTATAAATCTCAAGCTAGACTAATTTAAACGCCATATATTTCATAAGTCTGTCATATTGTCGATAGAACTATGTACATGATATAAATACACAACAATGCTGGCGTCCCGGGCCGCCCTCTCCGTATTCCATAACTGCGTCGCGGTTTTTTGTAAACGACACTGAACAGGCTGTAGGGCGCCTTTCCGGGAAATGCTGTAATATTTATATGGAGCCACTCGTGGCGCTATGGACCCTTTCAGCTTTCATATAAGGACACTTTCCCGAAGTCAGTGCCAAGTCGGTAGCGATCTCTCCTTGATACAACCATCAAAGTGATTACACTAAACAAAAATAATTGACCTTTAAAGGCCCGAACAGTATCAAATACAAATAAAATTTAACTTGGAAAGAATACAATAATATTTATGTTTCGGGATATAATCAACTTTACCTCGAATTAAAATTGACTATATTATCTGAATCTGTAGAGATTCGACGCGTATAGTAGTTACCGTAGTTGCCGATTCACTCAAATGTCTATTTCACCTTTTCTTAATGTACTTCATAGATTATAGTTTATGTTTATAGAAATGTTTATTATGACCAGCCCCTCGTGCATTTTGGATTCTGCGCAGTAGCAGGCGTGGCGCTGAGGGAACTATGGTATTTTCCGACGGGTTTTTCGTTCCGGGAAAGCACAGGGGTTTCCCATCAAGGTTTAGGCATTGTCTTTTGGAATATCGATGTTCATTTAGGATTCAAAAGTACCGATATTTTAACAATGTACTATAATTTGAAGCCCCAGTCCACTAATGCACGTTTCGCGAAAAGTATTTTTAAAAACGTTTAACAATTAAAATCAATAAAAAAATAAACTGTGAAAATAACATAAAGTCATATTTACACGATTGGTGCGTTACCTGTATCCCACCTGTATCTTCTCTCACACGGGCTATGCTTCTTGGGATCGTTTTCAGCCTCATTGTGACAAGTAGTGGATAAAAAGTTTGAACATAGATATTATGCAAAGCATTCTAACATTCTCTTATGTGCCATATATATTGAACCAGATTGCTGTAGTAACATTATTTTTGCATATACTCATTGCAAGTTTATACTCATATACTCATGTATATACTATACATATATATTATTTTTGCATATACTTCTCTGAGAATATAAGATGGAACGGCACTAAGAATAGAATATAGTTTCATAACAACAAGAGTAACGAGGGGTGTTGCGAGCCGTCTGAAGTTCTCACGCTGAGAGTTAAGTGAATCATTCGGGGCTGGATCAGTTTCGTCAGGAGCCGCAGTTCCAACGTCCCATGCTCGTGACGCGTGTGATGGCAACTGGCTCTAATGTGTCAGAGCCTGAAGGTCGTAGGTTTGAATCCTGGCCCTGTGCATGTTCTCCCCAACTCCAGAAGATCATTGAACTTCCATCCAATATGCCAGTTGAGTAATTATGCCTTAACCTCATTTCCTCCAGGAACACTATCTGACCCTGCTCTCTGATCGTCGCTTGTACACTGTACAGCTGCTAAGTAAATATATGCATTGTGTCATTTGGATTTCCTTCCACAGTCTAAAGACAAGCCGGTCAGCTAAGTGGTGTTTCTGAATGGTTTCCTGTATACCCTGCAATGGAGTGCCAGCACGTTTACCTTGTAGGGGGAATAAAAGTATTCTGGATCTGAATTGCTATTTTACTAGGAATAGTGTCTTGGCTGCCCCACGGCCCTGTCCAGGATAATGGAAATACTACGATTAGGTGCAGAATGTGGCAGGGTTACCTGTCACTGGTGTCACACTGATGCATTAGCCCCCAATTAAGCTTATGAGCTCCTTTCTGCTTTCATGCCGGCAGCATGTCTGACTGCTTCAGGAGCCAAATGAGTAGGCAGAGGGGAAATCCTCAGCTGCAGAATGATGCCCTCCAGAGCTGCAGCTCCCAGGCCTTAGGGCAGCTACAGTGAGTCACTGCCCTTGGTGCACAATGGGATTTGTACCAAAGCAGGGAGACTCCCTGTCCTTCCCCTCACATGAGGAGAGCTTGTAATTGGGGCATCTTTTAGTGAGCTATTCACTGTTTATGCCTAGTCAGTATTCATCGTTTGTGAATTTGTTAAAACTAATGCATCTTCAGTGGGCATTTATCTAGAATCCTGCTGTGGTGGGTCCTTAGTTATCATGGACGAACAGTAGTATTGGCATGAGTTCACTTATATTACAATCTTACTTTCACACATTTTTAACGTTTGACACCCAAAACAAAATACATCCATTGGAAAGTCCCTTTTTAATGCCGTATTCTGGCTTCATTTTTAATTGCTGTTTTAATGGCAGGTTGCTTATCTTGGGCAACACAGAAATCCACTCATTTGTAGGAAACACATTTCTTCCTCTGTGCCATACTTATGCACACGTGCTCATGGAAAATGGCGTATGGTTTGAGTTCTCTGCTCCTGTGCAAACACAATATATGTATGGAGACAATGAGTATTTCAGATATGAAGATTCACGTAACGTTAGGCGTACTGCGTTCTGCACTCAGCTAGTCAGCTGGGCTGGCAGATAACTGTATCAGACTGCTTATAATGTGGTCAGGCAGCGTAATATGACATGAACCGTGAGAAAGTAGTTTGCAAATAGTCTGTAGAATGAGACATATTTTTTAAAAACTTTGCAAATAAAATTGTAATCACTATATGCTGCAGTTAGATTAAATAATAATTTCTTCATCAAATTCTGTACAGATTTCCTTCCATTGTTTGTACACTGGCCTTTATTTACAGTGTCTTTTGCTCTCCGATTCTCTGCTTGTGTTGTTTTGTTTGGCAATTATAGTTGTGCTTGTGTCCATTAGGTTGCAAGTCATTTGAACTGTAGGCTTGCACGAATGAAATACATACATGCAGCCATTTTTAATAACTACTTAGCAAGACCACCACTAACACATTCCGCATGCATGCAAACGAGAGCCTCTGGCCTACAAGAGAGATTGCAGACACTATGTCCTTGTTTGAAAAACAAGATCCTTGAAAACAGCAACTGGCAACATGACAGCAAAAATGAGAAAAAGACCGGCCTGTCTGCACTGCTGTGTTGACGGGACATGTTGTATGACTTGAGGTCCATATTGTGTCAGTATTTGAAATATGTGTGAGTGATATGAACTTCCTGACTTTTTTTGCTAGATCACGTCGTCTCCATTCCAAGTCTGTATAGGTTTATTTGACATTGTACAACTCTGTCTGAGTGAACTTTAGTCTTTCATAAAGTTATTTTATGTGGCAGGTATAGTATTACGTGCATTTTAGCTGCCGTTGTTTTCATCATTGAGGTCTTTGTTAATGACTACTTGTCTTCCAGTTCAACTGACCACCAGGTAATATGTTTAGCAGTTTCTGCAAGACATCTGCTGGGGCAATGTTGCTGCGGTTTGTGGCTCAGTGCCACATCCTGCTTTTGATGAAGCAGACTGTGGGAGCGTCGCAGAGAAAAGTGAAACTGGCAGAGTATATGAACTCTCCAAAGGTGCAGTCTGGGTCCTGCCAGCGCCACTGGTCAGTGCTTCCCATGCAGCTACGCAGCTGTTTTTTGTAATGCTTTGGGTCACAGAGGATCGTCACCAATAGGGCTCTGTCTTGTGATTAACCTTTGGCCTATGTTAGTTTTCTGTTCCTGTCTCTTATGTTAGACGGGTCGGTGCTTTAAGTATAAAACTCCGTAGCAACACGTCCACAGATAAGTTGGACGGTATAGTGTGTGCGACTAATTTAATGAGCCACAAATGAGAAATAGTGCTTAAACAGTATAAAACTACAACTTTCCCTTCTGTTGATAAAAAGCGCAGCTATCTTGGATTCTGAACTTGGGATCCTCTGTGCTGCTCCGAGATATTTTTCGGATCTCCGAGAAACGGGAGCGCGCATGCCGTCACTTCCGGCTTCAAAACTCGGAATCCGACTCGGAATACAAGTTCCCAGGGCAAATGGAACGCACCAAAACTGCCTGAAATAGGTTGACAGAGACATTTCAGGGATTTTGAGTCATTCTGCGCTGCAGATGGGTTAATTGCGTAAAAAATTTTAATCAGATTAATCATGATGATGAATTAATCTGCGTTAACCCGTTAATTTTGACAGCCCTAGTTTTAATATTTTTGGTGTGGCTTTCTGGACCTTTCTTTTGACAGCATACCTCTCGTTTTCAATAGAAAAATAATTGTAAAATAAACCTTAAGAGAATTATATAAATAAACTGAATTGGTCTTATTTTACCTTACATGTCTGGACATGCCTTGCCTAGTCATTTTTTTTAAATTTTATTTATTTTGTTTAAATAGAGGTTCCTGATGCCATACATAAATTTATGTGGTGCTGTTATGCTTTTCAAACTTACAAACGGGTCGGTGCCGATCCAAACATCATAGGAGGAATAACCCCATACCTTCTATTATATTCTACACTCACCTAAAGGATTATTAGGAACACCATACTATTACGGTGTTTGACCCCCTTTCGCCTTCAGAACTGCCTTAATTCTACGTGGCATTGATTCAACAAGGTGCTGAAAGCA
>JAODJW010000002.1:6428445-6452199 GCA_026777045.1 Hyperopisus bebe
TGTGATTGGTTGATTAGATAATTGCATTAATGAGAAACTGAACAGGTGTTCCTAATAATCCTTTAGGTGAGTGTATAAACATGCAATATTCTTTGCATTCAATAATGGTTAAATTGAATTGTTAATGGCAACACAACTGCTTGATCAAGGAGGAAAAAGTACAATTACCATAACAAGGAAAAAAACATGCAGAACTTCTAGCTGTTAAAAATTCAGTACTTGTTTATTTACCTCGGAAATATCCAGGCTCAGTGTCAGTGTCAGTGTTACCAGCTAATGTTTTGCAGCACAGTTCTTGTCAAATTGCTCCCCCTTTTGGTGTGAATACATGTGTATCAAACCATCCTTGGAGCAACAAAAACATTGTCATTGTGCGTGTTTGTTGTCTTTTTAAAATAAATTGAGGGAGGTGGACACACATGCTGCTTTTTACGGGCCCCAATGACCAGGGCCAGGCTCATTATTGGGGGGCCCTAGGCTGACATCGGCATGGACACTAAGGTGTTGTCGATTTAGCTAAACTCCAGGGTCTCACACTTAAAAAGCTTAGTGCCTAATGGGTAGGAGACCTTCTCCTAAGCAGCTAACTTGAGCTCTTTTTTGAGCCAAAAGAGAAATGAAGGAATAAAATAAAGACATTACATAAATAATCCACTAACCAGCGCATAGGGTGCCAGCGGATCCATCTGCAGGGCAGATCTAATAAGTTTAACCATTCCATTTTTTTCTGAAGTTTGCCAGGACCTCAGACTACAGCCTATGATGACCTATGCATTAATCTGTACTCAGCCAATGACATGCGAAGACAATAATCTAGTCGTTTAGCATACATACAATGAATACATAAGGATGCCCACTCGTGTCAGGAAAGCTACACTCCAGATTTTTCATACTCTGTAATGGTTGGGGTAGCAGTGAGTAACGCTTCAATTGTCATGGCAAAATATACATTCATGTAGGGTGGAGAGTAACAAATACTACAATAAGAGCAAAGCCACACTGACAAGCTAGTTAGTATTAGAAATACTAAAAATCCAGGTTTCTCTGAATTCAACTGGCTGAAATTGTAAGAAGGCAAACTAGTTACTGCACTTGGCCATGAAATGGAGATCACAGGGACGATGGGTTGTTTTTGTTGTCAGTCACAATCTATTCATTTAACAGATGCTTTTGTACAAGGCAAGGTGCAGCTGAAAGCAGCATCAGACAGTCCCTGGGGCAATGTGGGCTTAAGGACGCACATGACCACTCTGCCGACCCTGTTTACACTTCCTTTTGCAATGCATCTTGGGAAATCGATTCACAAGTGGACAGTGCAAAATGCACGATGCATTGTGATCCAATCACGCAAACCACTTGCCGAGGTGGTCTGGGGCGCATTTGACCCCACACTTTTTGTAGAGTAATTGCAAATGTGTCCTGGATGAATCCCAAACAAGGACGTTACAGTAACTGTTTGCAGGGCAGTAACGAGATATGAACACAAGTGGTCAGGTTAACGCCTTGGAGAGACATGATAGATGCATTATGACCATGTATATGTGGGATTCGAGCTGCTGATTTTCCTGATTTTCACCCCATCAGACACAGAGCCCTAACTCACTGGGACACACCTCATCCTCCAAGGTAGCTGACTGGGGCACTTTCACCCACGAGGCCAACATGTTACATTGTTTGTGTGTCTTTTGTCTCTACAGCACACTGTCACAGATCCTCCAGTGAATGCAGTGTACTGTGCATCCATACATCCTCTGCAACCACTTCCCTAATTCAGGGTTACAGGGATTGAGGCTAAAGTGCCAACCAAAGCCACCATGCTGCTTGCATGCAGTAATATTTATATGCTGAAACCAGAGGCGGGTCTAGTCATTTATAACTGGGCTGTCCCAGGGGTGGCGCGGGTATGCCCAAAGGTGGCATTGCTAAAGTGCACTCACAGCACACAGAATTTTCTATATGCATTAATATCCTACTAATAACAGACTGAAATATAAATGAATAGTCCAAATGCACACACATAATTGTTGATGGTCAGTCTCCCCTTTTGCATAAGGCTAGCATTAACAACGACAAATAAATAGAAGCTCAAAGAAATTAATGAATAGATACAACAGATGTGTCACAGATGTAGGAAATGTGTAGTCATGTGCAGTGTCTGTTGGATAAGGTGGTGGATGCTGGTGTTAAAATCAGATCTATAAAGGGGCTGGTAAACAGTTCAGAGTCCTAACAGCTTTGGGGAAGAAGCCGTTGCAGGACATAGCAGAGGAGCTCAGATGTTCCCGTACCTTCTGCCAGATGGGGACAGAGAGGGAGGGGTCTTCCACAATGCTGGAGGCCTTGCGGATGCAGCATTCGAGGGTGATGTCATCAATGGAGGGTAGAGGGGTCCTGATGATTTTTCCAGCTGCATTCACTGTGAGAGAGTGAGGGCTCAGTCCAGGTTTCCCTTTCCCTGTTAACACGTGGTTATTTGCATGATGATGACATCGGCACAGTTGTGCGCATGATGATGTCATCAAAAGCTCTTGACTTCTCTCTCTTCTAGCTGTTAGACCAGAGCTCAGTCATTTCAGCAGAGTAACAAGAAGGATTCCGAAGGTGGGGAATCCTGCCCCAAGCTGGAGTTACACCATGTGACTCTTTACCTAACACCACCTTTTCATCTCATATAAACAACAGGGAAATTCCAATCTTATCTAAATGAGTCTCAGGTTTGTTCAAGAGGCTGGAGACCACAACAGTTTTTTTAAGTGCTTTATTGTAAATACAGGTTATATGAGTCCAACTGGTGATAATACATTTTTGATGATTCATTGAGCAAAACATGGGCGTGTCCGTGCTTATGTGTGTGCTTGGTAGCATAAATTCACTTCATTGCATAATCCGTACAGTGCCCTTGTCATATGATCTGTTTCCTGTTCTGAATGCAAATGTATCAAGAATTTCAACCTTTGTGAAGCAATCAATCCATCTACTTTCAGGTGTCACTCTGGCTGAAGGTTTCCAGCAGAAATTCTGCCTTTACAATCCCTCTCTCTCTCATACACAGGTTTATAGAGTATATGCAGTGAAATCTGGGGACAGATTGGACTGAACCTCCTGGAAAGTGACCTTGTGCGGGTTTCGCTCTAACATCTCACTGTTGCTGTTACCATTCACCTAACATGTGACTCCACCAATGGTCAGCACCGCCATTAAAGACTTTCCCTAATGTACACCTCCTTATGGTGTGGACTTCCTGGGACGCAGTTCAGCCCTGCCACCTGCTATGGCCCGTATGGGTAAGATTTCATGGCATCTAAATGTGATCTAGTTACTGACTTGCATGTCACCTGCTTCTGCATTGATTTTAGCCACCCCCTCCATAAACAGTGTGGGTGTCTTTGAAATTCTCCTGTGGAGGTTTTCCAGCAGTAACCATAAGTATGGCCTTCTTAGTTACTGTTATCTTAATGTATTATTTTCTTTTTTTATGGAACATAGTTTGGAAGAGAATATTATTGCGAGGAAGTATGAAGCAACTTAAGCATGTAGCGCCATCTAGTGGCAGAATAGATAAATAAATATAAATATATATATACGCACACAGGTTTGTAATTATATCTTTGTGGGGACTTTTCATTCATTTCTATGGTAAAAACTCTAACCCCAACCCAGCCCTAACCCTATCCATAAGTAACCAAACAAAATACGTCTCATTTTGGTATTTTTTGGTTTTTGATTGCATTCACAGATCTTTGTGGGGACCTGAAAAATGGTCCCCTCTATGTCACAATAACAGGTTTTTATCACATCGTGGGGAAGTTTTGGTCTGGGAATGTTTTCCACAAGATTTTGGGGTGTGTCTGTGGGATTTTTTGCCCATTCATCCAGAGCATTTGTGAGGTCAGGCTGAGGTAACTGATGTTGGACATGAAGGCCTGGCTCACAATCTCCATTCTAGTTCATCCCAAACATGTTCGATGGGGTTGAAGTCAGCGCTCTGTGTGGGCCAGTCAGGTTCTTCCACACCAAAGTCACCCAGCCATGTCTTCATGGACCTTGCTTTGTGCACTAGGGCACAGTCATGCTGGAACAGAAAATGGCCGTCTTCCCTGAACTGTTCCTACAAAGTTGAAAGCATAGAATTGTCCAAAATGTCTTGGTATGCAAAGGGGGGTCCATACTGATGTTTAGAATGGGACGTCATAAAAGTTCCTGTAGGTGTAATGGCCAGGTGGCCCAATACATGTCCATATAGTGTATAATTAAATAATAAAAAATATAAAATATTATATAATAAAATAAAAATAATATTTAGCTAGGGGGCAGCACAGTGGTTTGCACTGCTGCCTCTCGCCTCTGCGATCCAGGTTTGAGTCTCTGCCATGGCCCCATGTGTGTGGAGTTTGCATGTTCTCCATGTGTCATCATGGGGTTTCATCCAAGTTCTCCGGTCTCCCCCCCCGCAGCTTACAAACATGCTGAGCTTAATAGGAGTTACCAAATTGTCCATAGGTGTGTGTGTGTGCGTGTGTGTGTGTGTGTGTGTGTGTGTGTGTGTGTGTGCGTGCCCTGTGATGGGTTGGCTCCCCATCCTGGGTTGTTCCCTGCCTTGTGCCCTTAAATTCTGGACCCCCATGACCCTGAATAGGATTAAGTAAACATAAACTAGTTATTCTTCCACTGCTTGCTGTTTTGTGAGTTTGTTAGCAAATTAACACGGACGACACACACATTGTTGCAGTAAAAGACTCTGCTTTGCATAAGGATGAAAAGATAAGGCAGTATGTCATGGCAGAGTCAACACACATTAAACAGGTAAATATCTTACTTTCTGCTGGAAATAGGCATAGATTTCTGTTGTGTCAGGTGGCACATATTTTTGCTGCCTGTTGTGCCCACTGGTTTTGTTGGCACATTCTCTGCCGGATGCACCTATTCCAGATGTCTGTCCACATCACAGCAGATGTGGACGGGCGGACGGGTTCATCTGGCTGCTGCCCAGAGATGGCCTGTCTCTGACAGGCTTGGTGAGAAGGCTCTTCTGCCTGACCTGTTTTTCAGCTGGTCTCTCTCCATGCATCCTCCATATAAACTTCCTCAGTTTCTCCTTTTCCTACTTGCTGTATTTATTTATGCATTTGATGGTTGCATTATGTCCATTTATAATACCATCCTTGCTTATGCATAGCTGGAATATATTTGAAGTTCACAAGAGCATCCATTTGAAATCAAACAAACTCTCCTGAACTGGTTAATTTTAGAATAGACTGCAAACCCACTCATATTAACATCAATCTTCTATACCCGCCGCTCTATCTCTATAACCACAGCTCTATCTCTATATCTGCCACTCTCTGTCTATATCTGCCGCTCTATCTCTATACCAAGTTTATTACAATCCCAGTTTCCCATGTCTTAAAGGGGCAATGACCACGATCAGTAACGAGGTTGGACAAGAGCAATTCCCCTAGAATCCGCACCATGCACTCCCTACTCCCACCAGTTGTACCTTCTTTGGACAGTTCAAATGTGGTGAATGTGTTAAAAATGACAGTGCTGAGTACAGTCACATGTTTCAGCACCACATAGATCTTACTGACAGCGTGAGAGGATTGATACAGCATTTGGTTCTCTTACAGTGGAAATGCAAGGCTTATAAATGAACTAAGATTGTCCAAAAATGTACTGAAATTGGCAGAGACTTAAACACTGTGGTGTGAGGCTCCAGTGCTGGCCACTGCACCACTGCACCACTGCAGCACCTTGCACATGCCAAATGATGTCTTTTTTTTCTGATGTTCCGAACACAGAGGTCCTGCTTGACTTACATTACAGTATTAATGTACTTATAAACTTAAAAGTTTATCTAAAATGACATTTGTCTTAATTAAAAATGAACATCCAGCTTTTTAATGCAAAATGTACATATTCTATTGGTTTTTGTGCATAAACTAAATAAATGATTTTGCTTTGATATAGACAGCAAGCAGGACAAGGGGACAGGACCCCACAGCATCCAATAGCTAAAGGACAAGGGGACAAGACCTTACAGCATCCAATAGCTAAAGGACAAGGGGACAGGACCCCAGCATCTAATAGCTAAAGGACAAGGGGACAAGACCCTACAGCATCCAATAGCTAAAGGACAAGGGGACAAGACCCTACAGCATCCAATAGCTAAAGGACAAGGGGACAAGACCCCACAGCATCTAATAGCTAAAGGACAAGGGGACAGGACCCCACAGCATCTAATAGCTAAAGGACAAGGGGACAGGACCACAGAGCATCCAAAAGCTAAAGGACAAGGGGACAGGACCCCACAGCATCCAATAGCTAAAGGACAAGGGGACAGGACTTCACAGCATCCAATAGCTAAAGGACAAGGGGACAGGACCCCACAACATTCAATAGCTAAAGGACAAGGGGACAGGACCCCATAACGTTCCATAGCTAAAGGGCAAGGGGACAGGACCCCACAGCGTTCAATAACTTAGGGACTTTAAAGTGAAACCCTGAAGGCTAAAAGAGAGTCAAGAAACATGCTGAAGGAGTCTCTAAACCAAAGAAATACGGCTCCGTGACACTTAAGATCACTATAGATTTGGGAGAGACTTCCTTCCTGCAAGTTGCCACCCGACACCCAGTTACTGATTATACACGAGGGTGATACTCCCAGTTAGGGTGTATTAGAGCAATACGTTCATGCACCCTTTTCACAGTAAACAGCAACTGCTGATTCTCTGTACAGCACCGGGCTGGGAAAGGCAATGAGAATTTTGGGCTTTCTGGATTGAAGAACAATGATGACATCACTGCACAGAAGCAAATCTCTTCCTGGATGGAGTGTAGAGAAGGCGGTCTTGTCTGGGATGTGTACTTCATATACTCTCAGGGTTTAGAGGGGCCACCTGGCATCCCTGGAATCTGAAAGGCTGTATCTTACAATACTGCAGCAGTATACTACTAATCCAGTATTAATGTGGCACTATTACTTCTTCTGCATGCATTACACAGTATATGCAATATTAGTAATATAATTTTAGTACTATAACTTTATATAACTTACTTGTAGCTTATTTATGCACTTTAACTATATTAATGTAATGCAGTAATGATGTTGTTAATTGTTAATTAAACCATCTATCTTAATTAGGAAAAATTGTAATCATCATTCATCCATTAAGATAATTTCGGATTATCAACATATATATTGTGTATGAACCATAGAGGATTTTTGCTGACTATTTTGCTTGCATTCTTTCTCACGTCGTCTTAGCAAAAAACCTATAAATCCAGGGTTTAGTCAGTGCAGAAACATCTTGATGCAAATACTTCTCTTGAGTCACTGGAGTTAAAGGTCATGTCTAAATATCCGTACATCCATCCATCACATTAATTCTGCCAATGTTAGCGGCCCCCTGCATTGGCGCTAAGCAGGCCATATTTAAGAAGGCAGACCGTGTTCCCGAAATGGTGCATCGTCACTAGGAACTGCAGCAGCCACAACAATGTCTGCTGTAAACCGGAATTCCTAATGGAAATGCCGGACGTCCTGTCGACTTTCGTAAATAAATTCTGAAAAAGGCCGAGAACTATTAAATATTTAAATTTTATATGGCTTTGCCAGTTTCAGCACCTATGTGCGATTCAAAGAAAGTCTAAGAAAAAATCATTTCCTGGACTAAATTTATGAATTACACAAAGTTTTAAAATCATTCACGCTACTTTAACATCTCAGATCACGGAGACTCATCTTTCATATCCCTCTTTTACGGCACTATTCTGGTCCTTTCCATAGTGCTTTCCATAAGAGGAACACAAGTGATATGAATAATTCCTCCAGTCTCTTTGTTAGCTGCAAGATACTGAGAAAACAGTATTTGTGTGGGATCTGTCCTGCAGGATTCCTTATGCAGGAGACAGGTAAGCATTGCGACTTTCCTTGTATATTAACTGGGAGACGTCGATATGCAGACACACATCCATCGGACGTGAGGCTGATGGAGTTCAGCGCGTGTTTGCAATTCATTCCTTGAGCCAAGAGAGACAGCGATGATTCATTTTAGGCTTGGGTGGGAAAACCTCAAAAACCCAGACTTCATGCGATGGCTCTTTCCTGCAGTCTCTCTCCTTCCTTGATTATCACATGGTGTCCTCTCTGTCAACCTGCTCTGCATCCTAATATGAAAGGCAAAAATGTCACCCCAGGTTACACGCTCCTGACTAAGATCTTGAGGATATTTCATTACTCCCAGTTCTGCTGCTGCTTTTGTACGGCAGAATTTATCATGCATTTGACAAACTTCTGTGGCGTATGCGCCTTACCAGACAGGGAGTACGAAAAAAAATATCGGCTGCCACTTGCAGTGGAACAACTGGGGACTCGTTTTACCGTCTGCTGATATTTCCTAGTGCTCAGTCACATTAGGCTGAGTTGAAGGAGCGATGAAGATGTTTGGTCTGCTGGAAGCATCACGGCTGGATACTGAAGCTAAATATTTTCGTTCTCGCTGTGCTGTCTCTGCCCCTGCCGCTGCTGCTAATTTTAGGAGATTACGTCATCGCCAGGACGACGGCCCTGCAACCCCACTCCCCCTGCCGACTCCCCCCTCCACACACACACACACAGACACACACATACAGTGGCTGGTTCTCTTTTTTTCTGCCCTTAGTGCCGTGGAACCCTCTCTCTCTGTCATCAGGCTGCCTTTTCCCAGCAACTGGTCTGGCAACCGAATGAAAACAGCAGCTTCTCTCTTGGGCCTGTCAGTCTCACATTTCAGCTTCTGCAATATTTTTTTTTTAAATATAGAATTATATATATTTTAATATCCCTATGTATATCTCTTTGAAATTAATTTTCAGGGTTTCGTGATTAAAATGCGCTGCATGTAAATGTTTTCATTTGCTGTAGACTGTTACCAACTTCTCGTCCCCTACAACAGCAATGTGGTCCTGAGGAGAGGTTTATAATGCCACAATTTAATCAAATTAGGCCAGTACATTTATAATAGGTGTTGTTTATAGCAGGTATATCATATGGTATGTCCTGCTGAATGCACCATCGATGTCCTGTCCACTCACACGTTCTGCTCACTGGCCATAAGCACCGGTTTGGGAAGCGCAGGTGATCCTGGGAGGGAACCTCTGGCTAACGATAGAGAGATTGTGTCTTTCTTTTGTAGAGAGAAGCGAGACGGAGTTTGTGTGTGACAGTGGGCGTGAGGCTCAGCGGGGGGGAGCAGCCGTAGGCGATGCGTGAGGTGCTGTTTCCCAGACCCTACGCCTTACATAAAAGATGAGCGCGAATGCGCCATTCAGAGGTGTCTTCTGCTTCAGAAAGTCAAAGGCATCCTCTGTGAGAAGCTGCAGTTTTTTGAAAAAAAAAAGAATAACTATTTTTGGGCAGTTAGAGTAAATTGTCAGCCTCCATTATATTTATAACTGAACCAAGCACACTTCTAGGCAAACCCTGTGTCGTCCTCTCATTGGCCGCTGCTAAAAAAGATGATGTCATCTTTACTTGAGGGGAAACTGAGAGCAAAATAAAATTTTATTCCCTTTACTGAACTGGTGCAGTGGATGATTAAAGGTTTAAGGCACACATTTCATCTGCTGAAATAGGTCTTGCCAGTTCTCTCACTAAGAGTGTTGCTTCTTCTCTGTTATGCCGTTGATATTTAGGTCATGGCCGTTGATTTTGCTCTGTCTTACCGTTTAAGCGTGAACAAAAAGCCTCACACATTAATACACTTTCATCGCGCAAACACAGCCCTGCCTTCAAACGGGCTTTTTTATGGCTGAAGCCTTTGCAGGAGGAAATGCAATTTGCATATTTACATGCATTTTGTTTGATTTCAGCAGCCCTGGCTGCTTGTTATGCGCATCTGTGGGTGATTCATGAATTTACTTTGTTATTTATTTTCTTTTTTATTTTATTTTTTTGTTGGAGCATAAATGTGTGGAGTCCTGTGTACCTCTCGATCAATAAGGACGCTCTCTGCTCTCTGCCAGACAGCCAATCCGTCTAATGCAGTTTCCCCCTACGCGCGATCCCCTCTCTCTGCACAGGTGATGTCATCCTTTTCTACTTCCCTCCCTCCCCTCCCTCTCCTCTCCTTCTCAGTTGTTCCATCTTGCGGCGGAGTGTCGAATCGATGGGCGGTTCTCCTGGGGGAGAGCTGCCGACTGCTAGTCGGGGATGTGCACAGAGGAGGGGACAGATGCTGGCGGTCTGGCCCAGGAGATGGACTGGCAAACCACTGCTGCTGTATCAAGGCAGCTGCAGTGTACTGGGAACTGGACAGGCATAGGACTGCTGACTTGGGCTCATTAGTTCTCCTTTCCTCTCTCCTGTTTTCTTTCTCTCTCTCTCTCTCTCTCTCTCTCTCTCTCTCTCCCTCTCGCTCTCTGAAAAGGCTCGCATAGGTGAAACTGAAAAATACCCTTTTCATCTTTTTCCTTCCGATCCTGGGAACTAAATACTGAACAATCCAAGGATGCCAAGGATTTGCAGATTGTGGCGGAAGATGACTTTTCTCGCTGTGGGATAGCATGTGTGGAAGGGTCTCCACCTGTCTGCAGGTGATAAGAGAGACACAGGGATGAACACGTCCACGGAGCGAGCGATCGACACGTACCTTTGAGATGTGAGAATTCCGGATGTGTGATATCTGCAGTAGTAATGGTTGGGCTGCAAGCCCCACGCTCAGGCTTCAACAGATGAGAAGCAGAGAATTTCCTGTCTGCAGTCTGGGGCTGAGTGGAACTGGCATTTGCAACTTTTTTGATTATTCCATCATTTTATAAATTAGACTCTTTGTATTTTCTCTGGCACCTTACCAGCAATTCATAGACATATCATAACTGGCTTTTAATTTTTGGACTTTAAATCGACTCCTACTGCCATGGTTCCCTAAGGAATCTTCTGTTCAACCTGAGCTCAGAAACACCACCTGATCTGTGTTGGCTCGGTCCTTCCTTTGAAAGGATAAACTTCGTTTCAGGAAATGGCCTTCCTTGTCCGTTGCTATGCCAACTGCTTGCAGCCTTGGTCCCCCAAAGTAAGCGCAGTATTCTGTATTTTATTCTTCTTTCAATGTCTTATGATGCTTGTGTGTGGAAGTTAGATAAAAGACAAAGTCTCTCTGTGACTAGATATATGAGAGATTCATTTTTGAGTTTACTTCTCATCAGGTTTCGTAATTGTTTATAATTCCCATTTATGAGGAGATCTAGCTGTGAAAGGATGGGGAACAGATCAAAGTTTGCAGTGTCACAGACTCTTATAAACTGCAGGTGACAATTTGTCATTGTATTGCTTGTGAACCATGAAGCATAAGCAGCCTTTTTCCACTCTGACGGTGTGATGAGTGTTTCGATCGATTGAGCGTTGGTGATTCTGTATGGGATCCAAATGGCAGCTGAATCAGTTTCCTGGAGCTTGGCCTCTCGCTGTGGATGACTTGCCCCATGGCCCAAACCTCGTCAAGCTTTCTAAGGCTGCAACGCTGTAATCTCAATATTAGTATCTTGCAGCGATTGGCTGGTTGGCTCAGCTGGTTAGAGCATGATGCTAATAATGCCAAAGTCGTGGATTTCATCCTTGTATGTACCACATGTCGCTTTTCGAGGCTGTGATTGGCTCCCCAGTCTAAGCATCTGTGCCTGTGATTGGAAGACCACCTGTTCAAGCCTCAGCAGAACAATTTCATGTTCATGGGCCCTTGAGCAAGGCCCTTGGCCGCCACCTGTTGGCTGACCCTGTGCTGTGACCCCCAATCTATGGAGAGCTAGATGGGGGAGGCAATGAGAGGAATTCAAATGTACTTGTGTAAATGGTAAATAAAGTGTTTATCAATTATACAGGAAGGGTATTAGCATAATTAACAAACTCAGGCACCTCAAATCTTTGGCCATTTGTCCAAAGCATTCCCTGCTTTAGACATACTCATTGTGAGATACTCATTGTGAGATACTCATTGTGAGATACTCATTGTGAGATACTCATTGTCCCTACTGAATGGATAGCAGAGGAGGAGGAAGCGTCTTCCAGATCAATGGTGTCACTTGACTCTCAGCACAACCTGCATTAACATTACTCATTCTGTCATGGTATCATTTCGTTGTTAAATAAATCACCTGTTGGCCACAACCATTCAACTTGCCCAAACCGCTACAGAAACAGCAGCGACACAATTACAAACTTTTGCATTTGCATCACTAATATTTCACCCATAAACATCATTTGCATCACTAATGTTTCACCCATAAACATCTTTTCAGCTGGTGAGCATGCAATGAAGTCATAATGCATAGTGGAAGTGGCACCACTGGAAGTTGGCATTATTAAGATTTAATTGAACTTGTTGTTTGAATAATTTAAGAGCTTTTTCAATGCACAACTGCAATCAGATTGATCAAAGGGCTTGTAGATGAGATGGACCATGCAGTGAATGCCAGGGCTGTGCAACAGAGAAGGGTTTGGGTTTAAAACGTTTTTACTTAGAGAAAGTAAAACATGCAGTGCACCTGACAATATGCTTTCACACAAATCCTCATGCAAGAGAGTCAAGAAAAGAGTAAACATTTGCCAAGAGTGAAGAAGGCCCTCCGTGCTTTAAAAGGCAGGCCTCTTTCACCTCGGACAGACGGTTAAACACTGCAGCAGGAAGGAAATGTGTCCAGGGACCAAAACTCTTTTCCATTCTCTCTAGGAGACATAAAAAACATCTGCAGTGCTTAAGATCACGGAATCTGCACTGTACAGTAACTGAAGCTGAACTTAAACCTGAAAAATATGAGCAACTGGGATGGTTTTTTTATATTTAATCTGAGGAAGGCAAACAGCCTAAATGATTTGTGGAGGGGTTAAAATTCTTATTATGAATGAAAGTAGAAGTATGAACTCTACCACATAAAACGTTGCCCTGGGGTAGGTAATGAAAGAACTAACGCACCTCCGTCGTAGCTGACAACGATAAACAAAGGCGATGTAATCTATAGAGTATAAACGGATGAGGAGCAGAACGGCAGATTCCCTAATGCACTCTAATATTGATCATTATCGCCTTCCCTTCCTGTCCAGCTGACATGCTACACGTCCCTGGACATGAAGCCTGGAGGCTCTTAGCCGCTATACCCATTATATTTATAGGATAGAGGCTACAGCTAAATTATGCAACACATCATTCTTGTTCCCTGTCATATTCCTGGCAATACAACTTCTAGCGCAGTAAAGCTTCAGTATATCGTAGATTTTGTTTGCTTGCATTACTTTGGCCTGGTCGAAACGTCGCTGCCACTGGCGGCTCTTTTGAGACCTGCTCTTTACAGATGAGTAAAATCTAAATTTATCTGCCGCTGGAGATTACAGCATTTCTCTGAGCATTGGGTACGGCATGATACACAATGTTAGGGTGCTCTCTCTCTCTCTCTCTCTCTCTGTTGAAGAGGCCTCTTTGTGGCTCAGATGACATACACGCATTCATAAATGTGTTAGGCCAAGGCAAGGTCAAAATGAAAAGTCTTCTGAGTGAGTGTGTAGCCTCTGCACAGCCAGATGCTGCCTGCTATGCTGCCTGCGATGCTGCATGTGGCGCTGCCTGCTATGCTGCCTGCGATGCTGCATGTGGCGCTGGCTGCTATGCTCCCTGCGATGATGCATATAGAGCTGCCTGCCATGACACCTGCGATGATACCTGCGATGATGCATGTGCTGTTGACTACGATGCTGCATGTGGCGCTCCCTGCTACGCCGCCTGCGATGCTGCATGTGGCGCTGCCTGCTACACCGCCAGTGATGCTGCATGTGGCGCTGCCTGCTACGCTGCATGTGGCGATGCATGCTTTCTGTCTCTCACTAGTCAACCTTCTACCAATTCAGTCATGCCACATGGGGACCTTACATTCTACACTGACGACTGCTATCTTCATGTTGGCCTTAGTGGTTCCCCAAAACGATGCCAATTTAGATCATATTCTTATTTAAGGAATTTCCATAAAATGAAAGGGAACTAAACAGCGTTTTAAATTATTCTTTATGCTAAGAACAGAACACTGAATCTCACGCCATCCATCCATCTTAGAGGCCTTTATTCACTACGGTGATGCAGTGTGTGTATATATTTGCATGTTGCCCGCAATAGGATGCAGTCACCACATGAAGATTCGGGACTGACTAACATGCACTCTCCTTGCTTATATATAATAAATGATGTCTTCTTGGTCAAACATACAGTGTGGGTCATTAATGTTGTGTTTAATTTTGTTAAAGCCTCCCTGCTGTAAATAAATCTCCGGGGTGATTTTGTGCATTCAGCAGATAGAACTCTTCCTTTCTGTTTTACTGTAATCACATATCATCGCCTTGACAGACCCCGGACTTATTAACAATGCATGCACCCATGAACAATTAATCACAGTTTTAATGGTGTCCAATTGGAATGTCTGCTGCCACCTTGCCTGCCAGTGAGCCAAGGATTCCCGTGTCACTGTCACCTATATTACGACCATATCAGAGTGTGCACAGTCATCCTTTAAAGGTGCTGGTGCAGCTATTATCAACTGTAGTCTATACTGCAATTAGCAGCTGGCGCCATAAGGAGCAGGAGGCCTAGAAAGGGCCAGTTGTGCTCTTTCTTCATTCTTTCCTCTAATGCCTCTTAAAAGCTATTGTAACCTGTCAATTTAGAAGCTTGTCAAGGCCAATTGGGCCCCCTGCCATGTTCCAATATGGTTGTCAAACTATTTCATCCTCTTCAAACACTGCTACATTTCGAATTGCATTCTGCGGGGTCTCTAAATGTGCTACCTAAACTGATAACATCTGCTTACATCACAAAGGAGTTTCTTAGACAGATAAATATTTGCTTTTTTAATATCTCAGGTATGATGCTGCTCATCAATGTATGAATGCAGAGGGATTTGTTTCAGAACTGAGGTCAAGACTGATTCAGTAAAATCTCTAATTAAAACACTATGTGCCAAGTTAGTAACTCGCAATGGCTGTGCAAAGTCTGTGTGCAGACTATTCTTTAACTCTTAATTTCGATTAAGCTTAAGCGAAGCCATGCTAGGCTTCGATCCTTTTTAGCTGCCATGCCTGGAATGGCTGATGTCGGCAAGTCGCTGCTGTTCCCTATGGTTCGCTGACCTCTGTACTGCCGCAAGTCTCAAAGACAGGTGTCGTATAGCAACATTTCATCAGCAAATTTTTTTATGCGAGATTAAAGGAAGGGAATGGATCTTTTTTTGGTTACAACAGTCTCTACCAACAACACAGCAACACAGAAATAGTTACAAACCAGTGAAAAAGAATGAAAGTGGAATGAGAGGATTAATTTGTCTAGGAAACCAATCCTATATTCTGCCAATAGTAAATTATTAGTGGACCTTATTATATATTAAAAACATATAATAATATGATTCCTGTTGCTCTTGTTTGGAGCCTGGTGATTGATTCTAAGCTATAGGTGTATCATACACAAATGTATTATTGTTAGAATAGTATCCATATGGTACATAAGCCTTATACTCTGTGAACAGCCCTTTTTTGCTGGAAATCAGCAATTTATAATCAAGTCAATCTTAAGGACATATCAGGTATCTGCTGTTACCCATTTGTTTGTCAATGACAATCGTGAATGAAATCCCCTAAAGCATAGAGATCCTCTCAGAACTACTCGTAAGACTCATCTATTCCAAAGAGCAAAGAATGCAACTTAACAGCTGTCATACTTAGAGGCATAAATTTAGGGGTGAGATGTTGGACTAAATCTATGCAATAATCATAAATATGTTGTGTGTGGGAGAGAACAGCTCCGCCCCCCCCCCCCACCCATTATTCACATGAAATCTATCCCCATGGTAACAATTAATTACGGTTTATATGATATGTGTTTGCTGTGCTTATGGGCATGATATACAAACACTCAAGTGTGAGCTCAGTCCTTTCAGTTTTATCTTAGGCCTTAATAAGCTTATCAGGCTAAAGTCCACATCGAGCATTTCTGCCTTGTCTTTGTCCTTCTTGCCTTCCACAGTGGAATCTTACTTCACTGACGGGTAAAAGCGGGGTTGGCCTGGATCTGGCAAATATACCTAACATAAATGGGTAGATCCCAGCTGAGTCCATTCGGAAATCGGAACAGTGGGAGATGAGCTGGCGATGGCATGTTATGATTTTTGAAGACATTCAAAGGAAAACATTTTACATTTCTTGGTAAATATCTAAAGAACAATAATGTGGAATTAGTGAATGTAGTTATTTCTCATAGTCTATTTTGTTTAATCTGTATGAAGCATATAAAAAAGTTAATGAACCATAAAGTCTTTCTTAATCTCCAGACCTTTATTAATGAATATAATGAATCATTAAATAATAATGATAATTTGATAAGTGTAAATAAATTATAAAAGCAATAAATGTTGTTTGGTTTATGGCATGTGATAAGCTTCTGCAAATAGTCATGCAGCAAATGGTCTTTTAATGATGTAACTCCCTACTGTGAAAATAAAGACGGCAACCAAAACAGCCAAAGTTGGATACTAACCCTATATCAAAAACAGGCAGAAAACAGCCAGATACATAAAAGTCCATTACTTCAAATAGCCAAGGAAAGGTTGTTATTATTATTATTATTATTATTATTATTATTATTCAATGACGGTCATTGGCAGAAAAAAGTGAGCAAACCTTCTGATCAGACCTGTAAAATGGTTAGAGGATACTTTGAAACATTTTTTTAAGTAAAACGAGACATAAATTATGTGTGTTGTTTGGTTTTATGCATTATTATGACCTATTTTAGGAACCATTCATGTAGAAATCCAGATAATTTCAAAGGGTTCGTAAGCTTTTTTTTTGCAAAAAGGAGTGTCTTCCGGAACATTGGCATGATAAGGGGCATATGTGTACATCAGAGGATAACCTGTCAGGTCGTATCCATAACACAGTTCAAATGATATGTCATCTTCTTGTTCCTGGATACAGCTGCCCGGAGATCTCAACAAAATGTACCTCACTGACCATCCCCACCAGCATATGATGCATGTCCCAGCCAGCCAATCAGGATGCAGCATTGGCAGTGACTCTGGGAGTAGTAGCCTATCAGACATCTACCAGGTGCATGGTGTTTACACTACTTTTGATTTCAAAAACGTAAGTTAAATAAACACGTATAGTTATATATGCATGTACAAATATGAATATACTCAGAAAAGACTGTATAAAGACACAAAAAAGAAAATATGATAAAAGGGATAGCATTGATTCCTGGTCCATTTCTTTCCACTGTGAAAAAGGTTTAAAGTGTGAAGCGCTAATTATGTGAATTGATAATTTTTCCATTTTCTTTCCATTTCTAACCTGCTTTGTGCTCCTGACAGGCGGCAGAGGGTGAGATGAGTAATGTGGACTTGTGCGGTCTCCCAGAGACAGCTGTTGACTCAGAAGAAGAAGAGGAGGATGATGAAGATATTGAGAGAGCTGCAGACTCATTGCTAGGCAGGGATATGGTTCGAGAGAGCCTCGAGAAGGATCCAGCAGATCGCAGCGACCAGGACATAGGTGAGAGCTTTATCTGACCCTTTTGTTAGAGTATCATTAGCAATGCCTGCAGGCTGTTACCTGGCATTAGCTGGCAGCAGCTAAAGTAATTTGCATCCGGCTGTTAGGGAGATGTCGCTGATCTGAGTTAGGACATCAAAAAAGAGGGAAATTAATAAAGTATTTTATTCTCTCTGGTAAGGTTTAAGAGGTCATACAAAAAGTTTTCATACCTGAGGGGATTCCCCTGAGAAGGATAACCGGAACAAGCTTAATCTGAACCAACTAAGCTGAATCCTAAGCAGTTCAGATCTGATTTGAGATTGCTGGTGTGGAGAGTTCCAAACAAACTCTCTGCCATAGACGGCCTCACCAGCTCGAACCCATGCTCTATACTGCTCTTCACACTCCCTTCATATTTCTTCTGCAGAGCAACTGCTGGAGTTTATGCACCAACTGCCCGCATTTGCCAACATGACCATGTCTGTTAGGAGGGACCTCTGCGCTGTCATGGTGTTTGAGGTGGTGGAACAGGCCGGAACAGTTATCCTGCGAGATGGGCAACAGGTAGGCGACTGTAGGATTTTGCAAAAAAAAGAAGAAGAAATGTAACTAATTCACAATTACAACCACAGCTACAAAGGTGAGTCCTGTTAAGCTGATTGCCAGTTAGTAGTATGTTTCAGCCATAGAAGAAGAAGCTGAAAATCAACACTTTGAAATGTGAGTTTCTGAAGCACCATGAGACAGCTAAGTGTTCCATAGAGGCCATATAGTCAGTATCCTGAGTTGGCATCCAGACAAACTGCACAGGCAAACTGCACAGACAAACTGCACAGACAAATTGCACAGGCAAATTGCACAGGCAAGGAGATGGTGCGGTTGCAAATTGAAGCTCTTGCGCAGAGACAGATAAACAATCGAAAGGATAGTTGCACCGGAAAAGCACAGCCTCAAAAATGAGCACAGAACTGAATCAGCTCCTATGTGACCCAGTCTCAACAAAATCTGTAGCCCCTGAATTTCACCAAGCTGGAATTTATGGCAGCACTGACATTTGGAAACTGCTTCCATCCAAGACCAAGAAGATGCATAACATGGCATAAGGAACTCAAAGCCTGTACCCTTGAACAATGAGGATAAGTATTATTGTCAGAACAGCCATCTTTCATTCCCTCTGTCTGGATGGGTTTGTCTTTGGAGAAAGTCAAACGATGCCTCTCAGCCACGGTGCCTGTTTCCAGATATTAAGCGTGGCAGGGGATCCGTAAAAGCCATCTTCCGGAAGTTATTAGGTCCTGTGTTTTCTCTGCATTGCTGTATAATGGCCAAGTAAATCAGTCCATTTTTCAGCGTCAGCCTACAGTTGAAACCCTCTTCCCCATTCACCCTGCCAGACACATTCAAGAGCGGCATCAACAATCAGATGTAAACCTCATCGAACCTTTTTGGAACGACTGGAAGCCATATTTTCATCCCTGAATTTTCAAAAACATCAGAAAACCTTTTCCACAAAAGTCTCTATGATCAGGTGCACAAATACCTGTCCAATACCCCTCAGCATGGCTCAGGTGCTGTGAAAGGACTTAGTTCAGTTCCATATGGCTGCTCTCCTGAAGCAGCAAAATGCGTTATTTATTCAGACGATGTCTAGCTATGTGAAATTAAAAACACAGTGCGTTACTTTAACTTAAAGCACTTCAGAGAAAAACAATCACTGATATTTGTTAAAATGTTTAAATGTGGCATTAGCATCAGCAAACGTAACCATGAAATATGCGTGACACAGCAGACCATGATGCAGTTGGATCGCCCACCATTGTGCCGCGTGACATTCCATTCCCCTGCATCTCCAGCTAGACCTGTGGTACGTGATCTTGAACGGCTCCGTGGAGATCAGCCATGGCGACGGCCGGGTGGAAGTTCTGTGCATGGGCAACAGCTTTGGAACCTCGTCGTCCCTGGACAAGCAGTACATGAACGGGGTGGTGCGGACCAAGGTGGACGACTGCCAGGTGAGCCGCCCCCCCTCCCCACACACACACACACACACACACACACAGACACACAGTTTATTGTTACCAGCGGAGTGAAGCTACTTAATTCAGTAATGACTTCAGTCATTTATAACAGACTAATGCTAGGATGATATTACAGTGCATCCTTGGTAGAAATTAGGGCAACAATGTTTTTTCTATTTTTTAAGCAGGACATTTGTTAAATGTATCGACTTAGTCATACATATTAAGGTGTATGCTAATGCACGGAGCGATTTTCATCTTCATCTTCTGTACCACTAAGTAATTAATGGGCCAACAGACTTACTAGGGTCAGCCTTATAACCACAGAAGTTCCAAGAGGACTGACTTGTACTTCCTCGGGCGGCGATAAACAGCTTAATCTTTTCAGCTTAATCCTCCCTACAAAGGAAGTTTGACAGCTAAAACAAATTGAGGGTAAATGCGCTCTTAGTAACGTAAACTACTGAGCCATATGACCTCAGCAGTCACTAGTCATGTGTGAGGTCCTGTGCAGCCTCTCATTGTCCACGTATGGGCCAGTTTGTGGTCATCACCCAGGAGGTCTACTGGCGCATCCTGAACCACGTGGAGAAGAACACACAGAAGGTGGAGGAGGAGGGTCAGATCGTCATGGTGAAGGAGCACCGCGAGCTGGACCGCAGCGGCACCGTCAAGGGCCACATCGTCATCAAGGTGGGTCAGGGGGCATGGAGCCACCTGCCGAAGCTCAGGTCACACACGTGTTGGCAAGCTGAGAAGATCAAGTGTTAGATGTCTATGGACTGGAGGAACATGAAAACATATACATATATGAACTGCGATACATCAGCATTGCAACACATTTCTTATGATCGTACCTCTTCCTTCCAAGCATTAAGTCCCTGTTTCTTCCCAATAAATATTTAACAGGTTCCATTCCACTACTCGTGTGCCAAATCAGTTTTTAGAATAGTATGGCTAGATCTCAATTGATTTACTGTTCACTTTTAAAGGCAGGTCAGGCTGAAATAGTTTACAGTTCCCAGTAAGATTCCTTTTTGTGTCTCTGGGTCGCTATCATGCCATCGTGCTGTTCTACGTTCATGCTGTTATTTTTGTGAAAGGTCTGACGGATACTGAGTCATTGCTCCCGATCTGGGGACGTCCTGCAATGTCAGCCACGATTCTCTGGCCTTCGTGTGTCCGCAGGGAACTCCAGAGCGACTTATCATGCACCTGGTGGAGGAGCACTCAGTGGTGGATCCCACCTATGTCGAAGATTTCCTCTTGACTTACCGCACTTTCCTGTCCTGTCCTATGGAGGTGGGCAGGAGGCTGCTGCAGTGGTTCAAAGTAGACAGCCTGCGAGACAAGGTCAGTGTGCGACATTATGCAGAGCCAACATTAGGCCTGCCCAGTCATTGAACGGATACATATATCTGTACTTCTTTTCCTATTACTCTGAAATGATGAATCCTCTATTTACCCTTTGCATGAGTGCATGTACACCGAAATCTTCTCTTCACCAACCCCATCTTGTTCTCCATAGCTTGGGGGGGTCACAGCACAGGGTCAGTCACCATGTGGCCCCCCTGGAGCTGGGGGTTAAGAGCTTTGCTCAAGGGCCCAAGGACTCTTCTGCTGATCTTACAATCATGGGCACAAAGACTAAACCCACTGAGCCACCAAATCCCCCCCCCCGTAACTCAGGCTGCAGTTTGTGGTTAAAGTATATCAGTCATTGACATCACTGACAGTGACGATCTCACAGGGCATCATGAAGGTAATGCTGACTTGCTTCTGTTTCTGATGTTAGAAATAAGAGTTTTAGCGTCCGTAGGTTCCAACTGTTATCCTGATAAGAAGTGAATCGCATTCTTCTTATTACTGTTTTTTTTTCTTTACTCTTGCCATGATGCAGGTGACACGTGTCGTGCTGCTGTGGGTGAACAATCATTTCAATGATTTCGAAGGCCATTCCGAAATGACGCTGTTTCTCGAGGACTTCGAAAAACACCTCGAAGCCACAGTAAGAGCCGAGTTTCACCGTGCGGCCACTGGATATTATGGTAGAGGGAGGCTTCGGTCTGCGGAGGGCGCCCCCCTCTGGCTGTGCATGGGGACTGAGGCAGCCTGTCTCTCCACGCTCAGAAAATGAAGGGTCACCTGAGGCTGCTAAACATCGCCTGTGCGGCCAAGGCCAGATGGAGGCAGATCACGCTGCTGAAAGCATCCAGGGACGCGGCACTCTGCTTCAGCCTGCAGGGCGGCAGCGAAAAGGGCTTCGGCATCTTTGTGGAGGCCGTGGACGAGGGCAGTAAGGCTGCCGAATGCGGCCTCAAGCGTGGAGACCAGGTACCATGGCACTGCCGTCGCCCCCCTCCCCCACACACACCTGGCTGGCTGTGTCCTCTCACCCCCATCCTGCCTGGCCCAGAATTCACTGGAAAAACTAATGGTGGCTGCACAACCTGGTGAACGAGTGATTGGCTGGCAGCTGGGGCAGCGTGTCAGTGCAGTGGTTAAGGAGGCTGGTAGGTGGGGCAGCATGTCAGTGCAGTGGTCAAGGAGGCTGGCAGCTGGGGCAGCATGTCAATGCAGTGGTTAAGGAGGCTGGTAGGTGGGGCAGCATGTCAGTGCAGTGGTTAAGGAGGCTGGTAGGTGGGGCAGCATGTCAGTGCAGTGGTTAAGGAGGCTGGTAGGTGGGGCAGCATGTCAGTGCAGTGGTTAAGGAGGCTGGCAGCTGGGGCAGCATGTCAGTGCAGTGGTTATGGAGGCTGGCAGCTGGGGCAGCATGTCAGTGCAGTGGTTAAGGAGGCTGGCAGCTGGGGTAGCATGTCAGTGCAGTGGTTAAGGAGGCTGGCAGCTGGGGCAGTATGTCAGTGCAGTGGTTATGGAGTCTGGCAGCTGGGGCAGCATGTCAGTGCAGTGGTTATGGAGGCTGGCAGCTGGGCCAGCAGCTAATTCCTGTCCCAGGAGGAATCTCCCTGAATCTCTTCCAGTAAATGATAGAATAAGACCTTCAGTTGAATACCCATCCATCCATGTTTTGTAACCTTTTGTCCTATTCAGGGTTGTGGGGGATCCAGAGCCTTTGGGCACAAAGCAGGGAACAACCCAGGATCGGGTACCAACCAATGGCAGAGCACAGTCACACAGGCACACTTAGGCCCAGTTTGGTAATGCCAATTAACCTCAGCATGTTTTTGTACTGGGGGGGGGGACCTGGATGACCGCACAGAGAACATACTAACTTAATACCCAGAGCAACAGCAGGGACTTGAACCCTGATCCCAGAGGTGTGAGGCAACAGTAGGACACTGCATCACTGTGAGCAAGCAATATGATGCAAATGGGGGAAAAATTATCTGCTGATTCAGTTCAGTGTCTGTCAGATTCGTATGTAGTTTTCAATCAGAACAATAAAAGAAAGAGGCCCATATGTTCACCATCAAGTGAGTTATTGGCAAAGGGAAGGACCGACGAGACGCGTCCCGCGTAGCCGCTGAGAGGAATATCGAGAATAACTCAAGCTATAATATTTACTGTTACATATCCTTTGGTTTTCAGATAATGGAAATTAATGGGCAGAATTTTGAGAACATCGCCTACACGAAAGCTGTGGACATCCTGAGGAACAACACACACCTCTCCCTCACAGTGAAAACCAACATATTCGGTGAGGGAAGTTTTTATCGCTAGTGGATGTGAAAGTATGATTTCACAGCTAGAAGTGCTAAAGCACGTTTGACAGTTATATCACACTAGAGAGTAGGTGGGCAGAACAGGACTAGCCCCTAACGCATGTCAAGCTCACTCTCTGACCCTTGTTTTTTTCCCAGAAGTTTATTTGAATCTCAGTTCCTTGGTGACTATAATTCTGATTATATGTCTGCCTGACCGTCATGTGTGGTTTGTGGTTTTATATATATGGTGTGTGTGTGTGTGTGTGTGTGTTTGTGTGCGTGTGTGCGTGTAAAATATATATATATATCGCAGCATTCTAATGAACTCATTGGGTATTAATTATTTATATATAGGCCTGCTAGGGGCTACCCGGCATCATTTTGTGTTTGTATTGTTCTGCTTCAGACTCACAGGCACCGATTCTGTTTGCCTGTCAAACTCAGGCACTCATGGGGTGTGATTTTGACCTTCTAGTGTTTAAAGAATTGCTGAGCAGGATAAAGCAGGATAAGAAGGACGACTGCCCACACA
>JAODJW010000002.1:6517731-6529109 GCA_026777045.1 Hyperopisus bebe
GTGCTGTGCCTCAGTTTATTCCCTCCAGTCTGTGCTGTGCCTCAGTTTATTCCCTCCAGTCAGTGCTGTGCCTCAGTTTATTCCCTCCAGTCTGTGCTGTGCCTCAGTTTATTCCCTCCAGTCAGTGCTGTGCCTCAGTATATTCCCACCAGTCAGTGCTGTGCCTCAGTTTATTCCCTCCAGTCTGTGCTGTGCCTCAGTTTATTCCCTCTAGTCTTGCTTGCTGTAAACAATATTCCATTGTATTTGTACAGTGATAATAAAGGTGTCTTTTTCTTGGGAGTGCGTTTTACTCACTGGGCTAAGCCTCTGTGCCTGTGATCCAAAGGTCGCTGGTTTGAGCCCCGGCCTTGCACATCCGTGGGCTCTGGATCAAGGCCCTTAACCCCCAGCCCCATGGGCGCCGCTGCAGGTGGCTGCCCTTCACTGCCAGGCTTACTCTCACCTACATGTGTGTCTGTGTGTCATGGAGAGCTAGATGGAGAAGGTGAAGAGAGAATTTCCCCATGAGGATCAGTAAAGCATCATTCTCATTCTCCTCATCATCTTCTTTAGTGTCATTCCCCTGGGGAGGCTTTCACATCTGTCACATATGCAGTGCCGCAGTTCGGTCTGCGTGACACTGCTGTTCATTAGTTCAAGTAACGCCAGGGAACTTCGTGGCAGATTGCCCATCTTTAACCGTTTTCTTACATGGTGTAAAACACATCATCAGGTCTGAAGTCTGCAGAAGGGACTCCTTCTACCCATCCAAACAATGAGGCCCCTGACCTCTTGCCCCAAGATCTTTCGTCATGGAGCCTAAAGCCACCAATGACCTCGTACTTCTTTGGTAGTTCATGTATTCATAACCCACTGTAACCCTCGAGATAACTGTTTCTCCACAGCATTTGTATAAGGACCAGTTATCCTTGCTTATTCATTTCGTTAGCTAAAAGATTCCTTTTTTTGTTTAAATGGTATCCCAAGAGAATGAGAAATTTATGACGTTTAGCAGAGAATTTCTCAACCCCGTCCTCGGGGACCCGCAGACGGTCCGTGTTTCTGCTCCTCCCAGCTCCCTACCGAGTTGGGGAACACCGGCCAAGGGACAGTCCTTCAGTGACTGTGCTCTCTGTGTTTCCCACCTGCTGCTGTATTATTCATACAGACACGTCTCGCAGGTCACGGCTGACATCATCGGTGCCAGTGCGTGCCAGGAAATCCCCCAGAGGATCACCCCCCATGTCTGAAAAACGTAGCTCCTGTTGTCCGTGTGACACATAACCCAGTGGAGATCACATGACCCCACAAGTTACAGCACCTGAGGTGTGGAATAAGGTGACTGTATTAAATTTACACAAATCAAAAATAATAATAATAAAAAAGTGCAGCCGCCCATCCTCAACATTACTGTAAGATTGCTAGAGATTAAGATACAGTGCATATAAAGTCAAATAGTGCTTCATGGACTGTTTCATATTTAGTGTTTCTGAAATTACCGAGGTGGCATGAACTTCTCTATGTACCCATAGAAAAGAGGACACATTCTGAAAGCTGATGCGTAACAGTCGCAAGTCACTTTACAGTGCATGCATGTGATATTTGTATTAACACAGTTGTGTAATGACATTAATGCAGTTATACAGCGAAGGCAGTTATACAGTATGTTGTACAGATGTGTGATGTATTCAATAAGCAGCACCAATTATAAACACTCTGTGACTGCTAGGTACTCCTGGGCCCGTATTCACAAAGCATCTTAAGGCTAAAAGTTGGTCCTAACTGTTTAGGAGAAAATCTTAAAAAATAATGGATGTGTCAGTCCTAAATGTAGGACACGCAGCCTGTCTGTCTGAACGCCCAGCCTGTCTGTGTGAACACACAGCCTAACTCTTTGAATGCGCAGCCTCTCTGTCTGAACGCGCAGCCTGTCTGTCTGAACGCGCAGCCTGTTTGTGTGAACACACAGCCTAACTCTTTGAATGCGCAGCCTCTCTGTCTGAACGCGCAGCCTGTCTGTCTGAACGCACAGCCTGTCTGTGTGAACACACAGCCTAACTGTCTGAACACGCAGCCTCTCTGTCTGAACACGCAGCCTGTCTGTGTGAACACACAGCCTAACTCTTTGAATGCGCAGCCTCTCTGTCTGCACGCGCAGCCTCTCTGTCTGAATGCGCAGCCTCTCTGTCTGCACGCGCAGCCTAACTGTCTGAACACGCAGCCTCTCTGTCTGAACGCGCAGCCTGTCTGTCTGAACACACAGCCTCTGTGTCTGAACACGCAGCCCAAGTACACTGGAAACGGACTTTATATTTATTTGCTGGGGAGAAGAGACTCTGACAGCTTCATAAAGTGCAGGAAAGATAGAGGCACAGCTACAGATTACAGTCATTAGCGTCATTCTTTAGCTTAAGTACATGTTACCTCTCCTTCAAGTCCTATTATGTACTCAGCATTCTGTGCTGACAAATGACTCCCTTTTTTATTTTGCTTTGAAAGCTCATTACTGTGCGCTCAGGCAGACCTGTCATAAAGCCTGACTCTCCACTGTGCTAATGGAAAAGGACAGTAGCCGTCTGTGGAAATGAGTTTCCTAATAACTACAGTATGAAACGGTCAGCGATTGGTATTAAAGATTAGCCTTTTTCTAGACAATTTTATCAAGTGACATTTTATAGAAATCCATCCCCCATTTTCTGCCATTTATCCGGCGCTTAGTCGCGGGGGCAGCGATCTAAGCAGGGATGCCCAGACCTCCCTCTCACCAGCCACCTTCTCCAGCTCCACACTGGGGGAATTCCAAGATGTTCGCTGGCCAGCTGAGAGATATAGTCTCTCCAGCGTGTCCTGAGTCTACCCTGGGGCCTCCTCCAGGTTGGACATGCCCGAAACACCTCCCCAGGGAGTCGCCCAGGAGGCATCTTAGATATATGCCCAAATCACCTCAACTGGCTCCTATTGATGCGGAGGAGCAGCAGCTCTACTTTGAGCGCCTCTCAAAAGTCCAAGCTCCTCCCCCTCTCTCTAAGGCTGAGCCCAAACACCCTGTGGAGGAAACTCGTTTCTGGCGTCTGTATCCACAATCTCATTCTTTCGCCACCTAAAGCTCATTTATGAGGGTAGGAGCGTAGATCAACTGGTAAAACGAAAGCTCCACCGATCTGCCTGTCAGTTTCATGCTCCCTTCTTTCCTCACTCATGAATAAGACCCCAAAATCCTTAAACTCCTCAACTTGAGGGAGTAACTCATCCCCCACCAGAAGAGGGCAATCCACCCTTTTCTGGTCGAGAACCATGGCCTCAGACTTGGAGATGCTGATCCTCATCCTGGCCGTCTCACCCTCAGCTGCAAACCACCCCTTAGCTATACCTAGAAATTCAGTCCATAAAAGTTATGAACAGAATCGGTAACAAACGGCAGCCATGGCGGAGTCTGACACCCAACGGGGAAGATTCTGACCTAGTGCTGGCAACGCAAACCAAATTCTCACTCCGTTTGTAGTCCGCAACAGCAGACCCCTACCCCATAATCCTTCCCCCATAATATATGCCTTCCCCAAGTCCACAAAACACGTGTAGACTGATTGGTCAAACTCCCATGAACCCTGCAGTATCCCAGTGAGGGTGAAGAGCTGGTCCAGTGTTCCATGGCCAGGATGGAACAAGCATTGCTGCAGCCTACGGTGCTCTGGTGCCGGGTGCAATCATGAACACCGTTATGTTCGAACATGGTGTTCCTTATTGACAAACTGTGGTTAGCACACTAATCCAATAACAGGCTATAATGTACTGGTGCCAAACTGGGGGGCTGTAAGTATACCCCCACCTGCCCGGTGCTTCTTACCAAGGGCAAGTCCAGCCCCTGTCCTGGAGTTTGGTTCCAGAGCCTGAGCCTTGTACTGAGGTGAGCCTCTACTTCCCGCAGTAGCTCAGGCTTCTTTCCCACCAGAGATGTTACATTCGTGTATCTTTAGCCAGAGTTAGTCGCCAACAATTGGTCCGCTGAGACCCCTGCCTTTCACTGTCACCTGATCTACACTGCACCCAAGGTGATGCATCCACAGGAGGGCATACCCATGTAACTCTTTCGGGCACCATGGGCAAAGACCTGACCTCCAGGCGTTCACCTTTGAGCTTCCTCCCCTGGCTCCATCACAAGGCCCTGGTCGCCCCAGTCTGGGCGGGGTAACACGGTCCGTTATATTGTTCACCATCTTGAGGGTTTTCTGAATCGCGCTTAGCTTGGCCACTCACCTAGGACCAGTTTGCCTCGGGAGACCCTGCCAGGGGCAGTTGCCCAGGACAACATAGCTCCCGGGATAACAGAGACTTCATTCATGGGGGGATTTTATAGAAATGTGCCCTAGAAAATTACTAAAAAACACATTCTTTAAGTACTATTGTATTGTAACAACAAAAAAATAACCTGTCTTTGTTTAAAGAAACAGCAGGTCTAGGAACATCAGCTGAGCTGGAATCCTGAAATAATGCATTTCAGCACGTGGCCGATTCCTTCTGCTTTCTCTCTTGTGGACATTAGCAGACACTGTGGAATGGCCTGCGGCCTGCAGTCAGGGTCACTGACTTCTCTCAGTTGTCTGCCTTGTGTGACGGTGTGTCTTTAAGTGCCAGTGTGTGCATGTATGTACCCTGCAGTGGACCTGCATCTGTCCCCTACCTGGTGCCCTATGCTGCTTGGGATGTGCAGTCCAGTTTAAAAATGGATAGATGAAGTTCTCTATTTGCAGCATTTTAGTCTGGTGTATATACTTTTAGTGAGCCCTCCCTTTATTTTCAATGAAGTCCTATTTTTAAAAAAATCCCTAAACTGTGGTACCTCAGAACTTGAACTTAATCCATTCAGAACTGAGAAGTTCGACTTCTGATTGAATTTTCCCCATAAGAAATAATGGAAAATAAATTAATTGGTTCCTGGCCCCAAAAAATTACATCTAAATATGTGGTTTTTTAGCCCTGTCCTGCCCTGACCATCCGCTCCTCCCGTGTGCCACGCCCCCTCATTAACCTCGTGTGGAATGTCCATGTGATCAGCTGTTTCTGGTTGTTGTCATTAGTCCTCTGTATTTAGTTCGCATTTCAGTTTGTTTTCCCAGTCCGGTCAATGTAACATCATTGTGTAACATTGTTCTGCCTATTGTCAATTAAACCCCGTGTTTCCCAATCGCTTGAGTCCTGTCCCTGCTTCCCCGGTCCCAGCTCAGCAGATCGTGACAACCTCAAGCCATGCCCCAACACTGCGCCAACACTAGACTATGCCATGCGGCCCATTGTTTATTTTTATTATTACTCTGTATTCGTTAATGTGTTCGTAAATTGCAAAGTTTTAGGTTGTAACATTTGTACAACCATTGCATAACTTTTTGGTGAGCAATAGCTACCAAAATGATACAAAGTACAGTGTATTACCTAATATTTTCAATTTAAAAAAGCACTATCTCCAGCAAACGATGCTATCACAGCGAATGCGAGGCTGAGACTGAAGCGTTACCCTTTGTTTCCACTGAGAGACGTGCTGCGTGACTCATTTCCCCATGCGTACAAGTTATCTTAGGTCGGCATTCACAGTTTGACTTCTGAGAATCAGATTGAGTTCTAGGTCATTTTTTTTTCGAACTGGTTGGTTCAACTTTTAAGAAATTTGAGTTCTAATGAGTTCGAGAACTGAGGGACCACTGTATATTCTTTTGTGCATTAAGATGATCTTTGGTCAATTTTCTTTTTTCATGACAAATTGTGACCGGGTAAATTGTGCCTCAGACTTTTGGTTGCAATTGAACATTTCCTCATGAAATCTGTCTGGGATTGTGTTCTGATTGTTCTCCGAAGCATATACAAATTCAGCCGCGTAAAGACCTGTCAAGGTGTGCCCCCGCCCCAGGGCATAAATATCTTGCTTCTCTCTGCTGATTGGTTCTGACATTGCCCATTGACATGTCTGGTTCCCAGCCAGCTAATTATAGCCCTTCCACTCGCAGCCTAGATGACTTCACTTAAATGTCACCTAAATATCTTCCCTGCAGGTGTTCACAGGCCACAGTGCCAGGACATAACAGCGTTTTACTCTCTTCCTCCAGGCAGCGTGGGACAGATCCCGCACCCCATGGGCTGGTAAGACAGCTGTTGCTCCACACAGCATTAAAATTTAAGTCAGGTTCCCACCCTTCAGTCTAGCAGCAATTCACAAGGCTATTACTATCTCACAAGTGTGTGTTTTATTCTTTCCGAATGTCCTTTTATTGACTGTATTTCTCATTGTTATTAAATTCTATCATCATTCAACCAGAGAAAACTTACCTAATGAATGTCAGTGGACTTTGTTTTTGCTGTTAATCGTACGATTGACTCTGTGCAATCAGTCTGCCCATTAAAATGAGTATCCTGAGGCAAGCGATAGCACGGCCAGCCTGGAGTCCGGAGGTTTGGGTCAAGCTGGCCTATGGATGGAAACAGGATACATGGTCTTGGAGCTGAATGAAACAGTGTGTCACAGAACTCTTGCCTGTCCTGTTATATAGTCTGATAGTCGTGTTTCCGCTCAGGATTATAATGATGCTGCCATGTTGATCATTTTGGTATTTTCCAGTTTTCAAGTCAGTGAAATAACGAGAGATCAGCGGTGAAACTGTAACCTTGTGACCTTGTGACTTTTTTCATCTTTTGAGAATTATCTCTGGATTTGAAAAGCTATCCAAGTGGACATCATGCGTGGCTCTAGTTTCCCACTGTTTTGATCTCCCATGTGAAGCTTCTAGATGGCATCGGATTGTTCCTGAGTATCTCCAGAACATGTAGCTACACAGACTTTTGCTGGTTTTCCAGACTAATTAAAAAAAGAATGTACTGGCCAGGATTCCCTCTGACAGGAATGTGGTATCTAAAGTGGGTCTAAGATGTGTCTCTGTCATGATGATTCATTTGAGGTAATATGAGGTAGCAAACCTTGAACGTTTCTGGGCGGGTGTACTCTTGGGTATACTCTTGGGTATACTCTTGCGCATGTGCAGCCCATTAACACTAAAGTGTGTTTTTGAGAGTACGTTTGCCATTTATTCACAGCAGATCTGTGGTCCCCATGCTCTCCATAGACGTGACTAACCAGATTTGTCCGGCTGCTGTTCCTCTTGTTGAAGTGAGCCCCATGTCACCCACTGGACTGATGCGATGTGATCTTGTACCCCAACCACAGGCAAAGCCAGCCTGTCTGTCCGCTGTCCTCCTGCGGTTTTGGCCAATCCTACCCCCCCAGCCACCCTTGCAGCTCTTCCTTTGCTCGGTAGGTAACAGCTGCTCCGGGCCGCATGCTGGCACGCTCTCCCATGCGCTCCCGCACTTGACTTAACTCTCACCACTATGGCTTCTTGCCAAGCAGGACCCCACTGCATGCTTTTCTGTGTCGCAGTAGTTATGGTGCCTCGTGGCAGGGCTTTCAGATCATACACCCTCCCGCCAAGACCAAGGCTTTCTTCCCTTTGTGTCTGTGTCTGGTGCCAACTTAGACTAAGAGTCCCCTTCAGCCTCGCTTCTATTCTGCATCACCTGCACCTTCAATCACTCCACTGACGTGCTTATGACGTTTACGTGCATGTGTTTGTGTTAAGTTGGGGAACATTGTGTGTGAAACCTGAGTCAAGGACGTTAAGAAAGTAATAGTTATGTTGGGTTTTTCTCATGAAAAACACGAGTGTGCAGGTTGGCGCCTTGCATGGCAGCCTCCGCCACCGGTGTGTGAAACGTGAGTGTGGACGGGTGAATGTGAGGCATAAATTGCTTGGAGCATAAAAAAAGCGCTTTGAGTACTCAGAAGAGTAGAAAAGCGCTATATAAATGCAGTCCATTTTACCATTTTTATTCATGAATCTTTGACTTTACGGATCACTTGTTTTCTTAAAAAGTTGGACTTAATCTTCTTGAAGCCAACAAAAAAGGTTCCAGTGAACTTAAGGACAGAAAACAATTAAATGATGTAATTGTCTTGTTTGGCTTAATTTTGAGGTAATAGGTTTCTCCTTGTATTAGCTTCTACAAGGCTTTGCTGGTATTTGGTGCAAAGTGCAAGCAGACCCCCATCTCCTGGTGAAAATAAGAATAGGCAAAAACCACGAGGTGGAACCTGTGTGTAGTTGTTTTAAAAGGCCTTTGCTCGATGCATTATGACAACAAAAAATGTTCGATGTGCAGGCTAACGGTCTGTTTTTGTGCCTTCACAGGTTTCCTCATTCTTTTATGTTGGGACCTTCAAGCATGCATGCAACAGGTATACCCCATCCTGCCATAGTGCCCCCTACTGGCAAACAGGATGAGGATGAACCATGTGACAGAAATACTTACTCGTGAGTGTTTACCCCAGACCGCTGTAGCACACTCTGTGCTAGATTTAGAATTTTCGCATTTGTATTACCATGATAAATCTGTAATTAAATATTGCATGAATGCATGCATGCTAAATAAACTCATGCAAATGCGTGCATACATCATTCAAACTGTTTCAGAGTTTCACACTGAGCCTGTCCCAGGAAATTTAGGCCATGGGTCAAGAGGCCATCAGGCTGAGAAAATGTCACGTGGTCTCAGATTTTTCGATTATTGCAGAGACTTGTTGAATTGCCACTAATGATGTAAAATTGACAAGGGATAAAAATAAAGATTGTACTAATCATTATTACTATAAACATGTTTTCTCTTTTAGCAGAAAGCCACAGTGTGAGAGCAGGCAGGAGAGGGAGCCCAAAAAACCAGTGATCAAGAAACCACTGAACGCCTTCATGCTTTACATGAAGGAGATGCGGGCGAAAGTGATAGCAGAGTGCACTCTGAAGGAGAGTGCGGCCATCAACCAGATCCTGGGCCGGAGGGTAGGGTCTGCAGCCGGGCGGGGGGCACATGCCGAGGGGGGGGGTACACAGCACACTGAGCCGGACTCTCTGATGCTGTTGATCACTGACTCTGTTACTCCTCAGAGATATTTTGATCATTTCCATTATAATAACCAGAGCTCACAGAAAGTCCTGGGATGCTTGCAAAAATCAGTAAAAGTAACAAAAACAATCATTATTTATTTATGTGCAAAAATGTATATCACTGTAGACGATAATAAACACTTTTTGCAGTAACATAAAACGCCAAACATTTGTGTTTAGTATCCCTTTGGGAGCCAGTGACTACAATTGCAATTAATAGCAAAATGGCAAAAACAGAATCATACCACCCCTTTGACAAACACATTTATTTGTAGCTCATTGACCGCTTACTATTAAGTATTATATTAAATGCTACTAAAGTATTATTATATTAGATATTAACATGCAGAGGAAGAGGAGTCGCGTTCACAAAGCTTGCATTTGCGGTGTTTCTGGGAATTCTATTTAACGTCTTATTAAATATAGGTTGTTTTAACTGTTCATAACATTTTATAGTTATTTATGAAGTTTTCACCTTTTTGGTTCTTTAATCTGTTTTAATACCCATATGCTCTTGCCTTGGGGATAGCCCTAGTTATTGGCATGGCATTAAGTATCAACACAACTAACACTAAGCTTGCATACTGACTGCTTCTTATTAAGTATTATATTAAATACTACTAAAATTTTACATTAGATATTAGCTTTCCTTGAACATACAGAGGAAAAGAAACCCTGTTTACTAAGCTGCATACTGACCACTCTGGTGATTTGGTGATTGTACAAAACTCCCTCTTAAAATGCTCGTTTTGTTGTGGCGCCCTCTAGTGGCACGCCCTGTCCAGGGAGGAGCAGGCCAAGTACTATGAGCTGGCCAGGAAAGAGAGGCAGCTTCACATGCAGCTCTACCCCAGCTGGTCTGCCCGGGACAACTATGTGAGTGTCAACCCCACCCCCCCGCCGGGAACGTAAACGGGAAGACAGAGAAGCTCCCTCTCCTCATCTTAGAGTGACGAATCTCAGGGCGACTTTCTGAGCATTGTCGCTGGGCAGTTTCCAGTGAAGTGAGACAAGGGTCACCATCTGGATCTGCATGATCTTAAAATGTTGCCAACTGTTGATCGAAGTTTTTCAAACAAAAATTTGCTGCCCGATATCGACGGACCTCAGCAACATTGCTCAAAAATTGGCCCTGTGTATAATCACCCTCAGACCAGTGATTACCCGCTCCATGGGGACTCCCCCCGACACTCCGCATTTTTGCTGCCTGCCGGTGGGGTTTACCCTAAGGTCCGCTGAGCGCCGTCGTCACCTCTGTGCTGCACCGGCCGCATCTGAATTCCCCATGTGAGACTCTGACAGCTGCCCGTGGGCCGTGTGCGTTCTCACCCTTTCTTGTAGTGTTTCTCTGCTGTGGTACAAGGGAGGTGTGTCACTGGTGACGTCTGTTCAGGCCTCAGAAGTGACGTCCTTTAAATTCTACCTAAATCATGCTAGCCGGACCCCGGAACGTCACCCTAATATCTTGTCTGGAACTAACTGTGAAACCTTTGAATATTATAGCCATAGACTTATGAATGGAAACATGAGTGTGTTAGACTTACTTTCGAAATGTCAAAATTATGATGGCATGATGACTTAATATCTGAAAATAGTTCCTGAAAAGAACAGACCTCAGATCAGTTTGACAGCATGGGAGTGTTAACCCAAAGCAATCTCTGTCTATTTCTTTGCTAACAACGTAACGGTGAGCGTGGCAACAATCTAGGTCATGCATCCCACTGTCACCGGAAGCACCTCCCAGCACACTGTCTCACACAAGAAACTAGTACTGCAGCATGCAGCAGGATCTCATTACTGTCAGAAGAAGATGTTGCAGTGATATATTCTGTATGAAGGAGCTTGGTTAATCATATAAGTCCTGTTTAAACTCTAAACCACAGTGTTTGACCCTGTTGCTCAAGCTGTGCGGTTTCCCACGTGTGAATCTCCTTTCACATTCTCACGCTCACTGTCAGCACTCAAACTGGAAATGTTAGAATAAACAGTGGATTATACAAAATGTTTCTATATACCACGACAGAGATCAGTATTTAGTGTGTTTGCATTTGTGAATCCTGTTTTAGACAGTCAGCAAAATAATTTTAACCGGCTTTTCAGTTAATTTTCACATGTTTTTCTGTTTTTAATCTTGTCTTGGCCTAATAGAAATTGTTTTATCTTTTTCACTGGAATGCAGGGGAAGAAGAAAAAGAGGAAGAGAGAGAAGCAGCAGGACGCCAGTTCAGGTGCCTATCTGTAACGGGGCGGGTCACAAGGGCAGCGGTCTGTACTGCCTGGCTCAGGTGCCTATCTGTAACGGGCCGGGTCACAGGGGCAGCGGTCTGTACTGCCTGGCTCGGGTGCCTATCTGTAACGGGCCGGGTCACAGGGGCAGCGGTCTGTACTGCCTGGCTCAGGTGCCTATCTGTAACGGGC
>JAODJW010000002.1:6553851-6563956 GCA_026777045.1 Hyperopisus bebe
AGAGGGAGCGCAAGATTGAAGGGGAGAGGGGGGAGGGAGCAGGATGAGATAAACGTTTTGGTAGCAGCGCGTTGCGAAACTAAACTGATCCGACTTGCGCGCAGCCTTTTTTTTATACTAAACATTCGCATTTATGCAAAATCAAGAAAAGGAAGCAATCAGTCTGACGAAAATTATAAAACTGATAGAGGAAACCATCACGGACCTAGATTACTAATAGAAAATGCCGCATGATTAGCTCCGAGCTAACTAAGGCGGGCTAGTTAGCCAAGACTATTAGCTAATAATCTGTATTTCGGAGGGGGTCGCTTCAAAGTCAGGTATAGGAAACATACCACCTAGATGCGAATAATAACTGCGTAGGCGGTGTGCTGCGCTCCTTCGCCAAGCGCCTGCACCTCCCCACCTAGCTAGCCAACCTGCTACCCAATGAAAGTGCACTTAGCAGAGCTAGCTAGCTGCCTACTTTAGTTTTACTCCTAGGGGAGCATCCGAGGCTGTCAGCGGATCGGCGTGGGATGCTAGCTAACGTTACTGCTAACTATCTCCGTAGGATTATCGCCACTGCCGATGATCGCCTGATTTTGCACCGCCGTCCATTGCAGATTCGGACTCCTTTCGACCGGCTCCCCTAACTGCTTACCAGCGAGGTAGGAATCCCGCCTTTCTGGGCTTTGCTTATCGTTGCATTAATTTTGTAAGATAAGTTTGGATTTTGTGGAGAGCCCTGCAGACGGAGTTGCGGTGAGATGAGCGCGGCATGGGCAGCGCGGGATGCTGCTCGGATGACGGTGACAAGTAGCCGGGCGTGCTTAACTTTTTACGGGGGTCTAACGTCGCCCAGCTTTAGTTAGATCTTTAAATTTTAAAAAGCTACAGGGAGGGCGATCTGCAGGTAGACGGGCTGCCTGGGCTCGGTGCGTGAAGGTGGGCGGGCAGCTGTGCGTCGGTCGGGTCTCGGCGCCGCACAAGTTATAGTTGCGCGAACTTGCAGCCTGAGCGGCTGAGCACCATTTCCAGGGCGCATCGCGCAGTTTAGCGGATGCATGCGCTGCTCTCTCTACCCGCTCGTGTCATACGCTGAGGTACCGGCTGCGTGTACCTGCAGCTGGCGGAGAGGCACCGCTGCCGAGCCTCGCTCCCTTCGCGGTAGGGCGGGGGGGCGCAGCGGAAGCGTGACTGGATCGTTTGGGAGGGGTGAGCAAGACACGCTACGCAGCGATGTGCTGCTTCATGAGATGCTGGTTATTGAAAGGGAAACGGGGCCGGAAAGGCGCGCTGGGCTCCCCGCGAAGGCGGCCGCCGCTCCCGGTGTGCGCTGCGCCGCTCTGCACTTCGCTGGGCTGCCCCTAGGGGGCGTGGCTGCTGTTTACCTTCCTGGAGTCTGACCCACAGCAGCCCTCCCGGGGACTCCCAGCAGGCCTACGTTTCATGTCCTTTTTAATTGCGCTTGATGAAATGGATCATCGCAGTGAGGCGATGCTTCCAGCCAGCACGCAGTGCCTCTTCCTTTTTTGGAAGCGTATCTGGGGAAATTGGGTTGAAGAATAAGTAGATGGAGCGTGAAAGCTGGCTAGCTTGCTCTCTGCAGCGGATAGAAATGTCACCCCTGCACTCGTGGTTTGCTTTTCGCCGTCTTCTGACAGGAAGGAGACTGTTGGGTTGAGCTTCAGATGTGCTAGGGCAGTGAATCGTTGCCACAAGCATGTGGACTGGGTGGAGAGTGAAGACTTCCTCACATCGCCAGTAGCATCCTGTTCGCTGGGCTGCTTCACCCCGGGGGGGGGTATTACAAATGAGGTGCAGCTCTGCCCCCACCATTAGGCTCAGATCTGCGTGTGTGAGGCTGCGGGGGGGCAAGGGGTCCAGCTCTCCTTTGCCAGAAAAGCTCACCCACGCGCCCCTGAGCTGTCTCGCCGTGGAATGACACGGATGATCTGGCGATGTTCCAGATTGCTCTTAGCCTGGCTGTTTGCGGTCCCATGCCGTCAGAACCTTCAATCGGTATGGAACGCCGACTCGTGGATTAAATGCCCTCTTCCGACTCATAATTCTGCTGTTTCTTTTTAAATGGGAAGCATCGTGGTTAGTTCAGTGAGGATTGACCTTTCTCTCCTGAATATTTTATGTGCAAAAATACAAATTAATAAAAAGAATGTCTCCGCTGAGGTGAATGTTCAAGCTGGGATTTTTGTCGAAATGATCAGAATGGAAATTGGCAGCCAGGACGGATTTTAAAGCTGTTAGTTCTGACATCCACTTGGCGGTTCCTCTGCTTCTTCTCAAGGTCCCTGCCATCCCTGATCATGGCAGGAGCCAAGGTGGGGTCTATTGTCATCTACTGTCACCCCTTAGTAATGTGGGGTCTCTTCAGTTTCATTGGCAGCTTCCTCGGTCTGAGGGTCGACTTTGCAGGAAAGTCAGGAGTGATTTGGAGACAGGAACACACGCACGCAGGAACACACACACAAACATGAACACGTATAATATGTATTTTTGGAGGAAACATTAAAATGCAGCACAGGTTGGAATAATTTTTGCTTTTTTCAAGTGCAGCAGTTGGTGATGATTTATTTATTAAAACTGTATTTTTTTTCCCCTGCTCTGCTGATGGCTCTTACAGTCCTCTACAGCAGCAAGGTCATCCGCAGATCTTGCACCCATTGCCAGTGCCCCCACCAAAGCCCCCCCTCCCCCTTGAGTGTGAATGCAGTGGGGTCAGCGACAGCACTGCACGTGCTCCTGAATGCGTAGTAAATTAAAAGCACAGGTGCAGGAAATGATGCTAATGGTGTCATTCAGGCTGCTGGCAAAGCCCCACGGAAAGGGCTGATGTTTACACAAACGAGCGGGTGCTAAGTGGGCTGTTCCGCTGCATGCTGATAACGTATTATGCCGACAAGGTGGGTCGCTGGTTCGAGGATGTCGTGGGGGTGGGGAAGGATCAAGTGCCGCTTTTCATGCGGAGCTCCGGTGCAGTTCCAGCGTCTGGAGAGGGTGACATCTGGATGGCTTTTGTGGCTTTGCGGGCAGGCTGGATGATGATGATGATGATGATGATGGTGGTACTGGAGCTTTATTCTGAAGCTGCTGGGGTCCCGGCACTTGCTGGAGCCCACGTGCTCTTTCTCGGACTGAGATCTTCACCTCCCCATGCAGTGCAGCCCCCTATTGGCCATGCCAGTGAGTGCGATAAGGGCTTGGGTTGGGCCCTCTGGAGAATTTGTGGTGAAGCCGTTACTTTGTGGTTGTGTGTCGCTTGACGCCGTGAGAGTCGCTACTGTACCCCACCCCTGTGTCATTGAGAATAACAGCCAAGTTTCTAGACCTTTATTCAAGTATTCCTTCTTGCCACACAGCAGTCTTCATTTGGGGTCGTTCTTTCTATATTTTGTTTTCCATTCCTCAATGAGGCATGGCTTTGTGTCTGGGTAGCTAATGTTAGTCAATGAGATTCGCTGTTACCAAGCTGCGCTAGGCTAGCCTATTTTCTCAATGGTTCTTTTCCCATCTGCCGTCGCATTCCATGCCCTTGCAAGGCCTGGGTCTATTGACAGCTTAAACTGCAGCTGCACTTCATTGCCTTCTAGTGTCAGTTTTGCCTCACAGATCTTAATCGCTTTGGAAAGGATGCTGATTACAGTCAATTTATGGCGTAAGGTGCCAAATTAAATTGAATTGGAACTGAAATTCAGTGCTCCATAGTTCTCCACTTGTTGTGTACCCTGCTTGATAAATGCTTGCTCTGCAGCACTTGACACAGGAAATAATTTGATGTAGAGCAGAGATCTTTGGGCTGGGAAGCTGGGGGAGAAGGGGGAGGACTGGAGTCATTATCGGAGTTTCCTCAAAGGAGGAGATGATGAAATGATGAAATGAATCAATGCGGTTTTTTTTTAAATAATCAGAAAAGCTATTGATTTAAATGGGCTGAGGTGTTACTGGGAGTGGAGAGAATACTGTAAAGGGCTAAGTGAAATTTTGGGGAGGACTGTGAGTTTGGGCTGCTGCAGATTCCCACTTCAGTTTGGCTTTTCTATCGAATAGCCCTTGTCTTTCTGACAGTGCAGCCCAATGCTGAATGAAAGCTCGCTCTCACACGCTTTTGTTACTGAAATGGTGTTTTTGTCCTGGGCAGCTTTGAAACCCAGCTGATCATTAATGAGAAACTAATCCTGCACTTGTGTTTTGGAACCGGATCGAGTCACCTGCATTTTTCTGAAGTGAGTGACATAAATGTCCCTCGTGGGATTTTTGGTTTGGAACCTTGCAGTCACGAAAGGGGCATATGGGCACGTTTGCGGGCAATGGGCGCGCAGTCGTTACCAAGGGGACACTGGCGGGGAGGCCGGGTGCCCACAGACAACCTGGGTCTGCACCAGTTCAAGCGGCGCGGTAATATAATCCAATTTGGCCACAGTTAAAAGCACAGCATACTGGGTCTGCGCTGTGGGGACGCCAGGTACGTTTATCTAAGCCCCTTTCTCCTCTGCTGAGTCGTTTGCTTTATGATGTGAGGTGAACACAAAGAGTCACCTTTGGATATTCTGCCAGCTCACCGTGGTACTTTGTGGCATAAGGAGAGGACAATATTTTATTCAAACCGTTCCTCAATGAAAAGCCTTATCTATGGAATAGAAAATGTTTTTTTTTTTATCTCCTTTTGGTAAGTGCTGCATTGTAATTTTTCGGTGCATGAACTTCCATGCCCTGCTGTGAAGACGGTGTCTCTGTTTGAGTTGCAGTTTCGTCTCTCAGGTGCTAAAAAGCTGTTAGATGGATTTGTCCTTGGGTGTGAAACTGCCGCCTCAGGAAATGGGCCTGGCTTTTGCGCCTGGATTTCGCTTTTAGCTGCGTCCTGCGACGCCGACGATCGGAAAATAGGCTGTCAGGGAGTCGGCTTGTTCCTCGACAGCCGTATGTTTGTAACGTGCTGTATGCTGCACGTGTCCGTCGCTTTGGGGAAAAAAAGCATCTGCGGAGTAAAGTGAATGTGAACACAGCAAAAGTAAAATGGCCAGAGGAGACCCCCCCCCCCAGGGGTGGCTGGGGAATGCCCAATTAGATGGACCTGACTGCAGTTACATCTTCAGGATGGTTCGAGGCCCCATGTGCTTAAGCATAGCAGACCTGGGCGCCGGGTTCTGCACGGTGTTTGGCCTGGGTGTCTCACTCAACTGCTTATTCCGCCATCTTTTTTCATACCCCCCCCCCCTTTTTTTCCCCCCCCCAACAGATGGAGACTGAGAATAAGAGGAGGAAGTACTCGACCAGCAGCAATGACTCAGACACCACTGACAGTAAGTAGATAGTTTGCCAAGAAGGAGATGGTTGCGGGAGGGACTGTGGTCAGCCGGCCCTTATTAACCTCTCCGGAGTGAGTCAGCTCGGCCTCCGATGAGTGGGGGGGTGCCTATGTTAGCGTTAGCGGGGTGGACTGAGGGAGGGCCGGGGGTCGGGTCCTTACTCTGGTTACCAGCGCGCTGATGCTGAGTGACTCCTTGCCTGCGCTTTCCACGGCAACTGGCTTAGGGATCATGCGCGATAAATCACCTGTTTGGGGTGGCGGCTGGAGTATTTTGGGGGGATTTTTGTCACGTCAGCTCATGTGCCGTCCGTAGGGTCCGTGTTCATTGGGAATGTCTGATTTAAACTGTGCTTTTGTGCCTCTTTTCTAAACTCCAGTTCCAGCGTCTTCACTTTCAGATCCAGCTCTTAGTTGGTCTCTGGCTTAATTGACACTGTACCCTGTTTTGGATTGAAAATGTCTCTAGTGGACCTGTCTGCCTTTGAAATGCTATGAGCTATCGCTGTAGGTTTCCTACTGCGGCGTGACTATATTGGACTGAAGGGCATAGTGAAAGGACAGAACAGACAGAGGGCTTGCGATCAAAGGGTTTAATAGACAATCACTGAAGAAGCATGAGCATAACGGACACTGGTCCATTAGCAGGGTGGCCTGTGTGGTAGGAGGTGTGTGACGATGGCCAGTTTGGTTCCGCATCTGAGAGGGTGGGGCGAACACAAATCCAGTTGAGCAGTTGAAACACAGGCATCCGTTCCATAAACCGAGAACTTCAGCAGCTGTTAGTTGTGTGTCTGTTCTGTCACGTGTGTCTGTCTCCTGGTCAGACTGTTCGTGCGGCTTGCAGTGGATGATCTTTTCTCTGATTTGATGCAGGTCATGTGACTTCCTGGTCGAAGAGCTCCAGGAACACAGGGACCAACAGCACCTGGGTGCGGCAAGAGCAGAAGAAGCTTTCAGAGGTGAGTGTCCTTCGGAGGAAAGGTAGCTTCTGGCCGGGAGATGGCTGAATCGGGAATCTGCCCAGGAGTCCTCTTAAGGATGATTCATGCGCCGAGATGTTGAATCTACGCCGTAGGAAGCTGTGCACCGTATGTAGCCTGACGCACATCTCCCCTGAAATGTAATTGGCGTGTGTAGAGCTCATGCAAAAGCAGTGGCAGTAAACTTTAAACTGATTCCTTAAACGCATCCTAGATAATCTTGAAAGGCAACAGTCATTAAAATGGCGAAGTGAAAATGTTTTAGTGCAACTTAAGTCTCCCCCTCGCTCAGCCAGCTAGCATTTAGGTGGTGCTATTGCAGAGTGACACTCCAGCGTGCGTCTGTAAATGCCTCAGCATGAGCCCTGCATTGGCTTGACCCAGAAGCATGAATCGGCCTTCAAGGAGCCTCGGGAAACACTAAATACAACTCTGATCAAAGTTAGAAGAGGATGTGTGACTGGTCAGCTATGCTTTCAGACCTCCATGCCAGGTGGGGCCACAAAGGTTTTGCACATGTCGGACCCCAGACTGAGCCGGTCGTCTGCTTAAAAGAGGAACAGCTGGATCACAAGTAACAAGAGGCACTTTTCACTGTTGAAAGAGCCCATCACAGTTTAGGAGACGTTCTTCAGATGAAAGTTTTGTTGGTTCTTCACCTCTCAAATGAACCACAAGTATCATTCAGGTTCTAGATCTTGCTTCATTTTGCCTTAATTCTCTTTAAACTGAAATAAGATGCCATTAAGCAGACAATAATTATTTCTAAGTCAGACATTTGCGATGTAACTTTCTGTGTCTATATACTATATCAAGTTTCATTGGTCAAACCCGTGTCTTCCTGGCCCTGCTGAAATGGAAGCAGATGCTTAACTGCAACAAAATGTCACCAGCTATATGGGAGGGTGTCCAGAATCTGCTGATACCCACTTATGGTGCCCCAGCTGGACAGGGGAAGCGGTCGAGCAGTTGCGGGGGCAGTGAGTCGGCGGCACCCTGTTCTGGATACACCCAGAACACAGCTGGCTGAAATGCGGAAGGTACATCTCTGGAGCTCGAGTTTGTTAGACCTAAGCGAGGACTTTGGAGATGCTGTATAGCTTATTCTGTCAGACTCATGAATTCTGTCTCTTATTGTTGATGACGGACTTCCGTCTCTTGGGAAGCTAATGTCTGGGCGATCGGAGCATAGCTTGCGGTATGATTTATACAGGTGGTCCTCGCTTTACGGTGGATACCCTTATGATATTTCAACTTTGCGGTGGTTTGATGGCGATGCATATTCGGTATTCATCAAGCTTGTAATCTGATTTGTTCCCGGGTTTGCGATATGCTGTTCGATAGCGATGACGGCTGTCTGCAGCATTCATGCAGTCGCACGTTCAGTCTCTGTAGCGATCGCGAGCATAAATATCTCATGCGGTGTTTAACAACATATCATACCGTGTTTTTTCCCTGTGATTCATCATATAATATTCAACTTATGATATTTTCAGCTTACGGTGGGTTCAGCGGAATTGTGGAGCATCTGTATTCATTCATTTTATAATCTGCATTGCTAATTAAGATGCATTTTTTAATCCAAAGCTTCACTTGTCTAACAAGTAAAATGACCTGATTTCATTAGTCCATTTAACATGTAGTATTCATGCATAATATGATTATAATATGCTGAATTGGGGATGTTCTTCAAATACACAAGATAGCTTGCTTGAAGCTTGCACATTTAATTTAAACAGTCTTTAGGCATGTACAGTAAATACTAGTGTTACACATCACCTGCACATCAAGAGTTGTTTCCATTGATGTGCAGGGGATGTTTTTCATTTGAAATGAAGTTTTCCCTTTGGCACTAGTGTTCCTCACCCTCCGCAGTGCCTCCTGCTGCCTCTCTGGAGGCTCGTTCTTCTGTCACCCAGTGGTGCCGTACGATGGGCTGGTGCCCCATCCTCGGCTGTTCCCTGTCTTGTACCTGTAGCCTCCAGGATGGGCTTCAGACCCCCAGTGACCCTGAATCAGAGAAGCGGTTACAGAAAATGGATGGATGGACATAATACTTAAAATAAATCCTGTTGTTATTTTATCGGCTGTTGTACCATGACAGTCTGCAGCAGAATGGGGGGGTGATGGCTTCAGTCTTTGCATGTTGCCAAGGCAGCAAATGTACAGAAAAGTCCAGAGGATAATGCACCAGTTTGCGGGACCCTGTGGTTTTGAATGATCATGCTGGTTTTCACTGGGAAGAGCCGCAGGTGTGTAGCTCTGCTTGTGAATGAAAGGCAGAAGATTTGTGTCAGAGTCCCTGTGACTCGTAGGAATACAGATGCTGAAGTGGTCAGTGAAGCACAGAGCCGACAGACCAAGCCAAGCCGTCAAGCCGTCATGGACGATGGATCCCCTAGGTGTGCTTGGGGCAAGCTGCAGTGTTTGTGTAGATCATTTACTTTCCCTCCATGCATGGAATACAACCTCCACCTTTCGCTAATTTAGCCTTTTTGACCAAAGATTGATAACTTTGGTCAAGCGTACTGGGTCTATCTGTGTTCTAAATGCCAAGGTGTTATGGTCACGTCGACTGCGGGGAACACTCTGAATAAGACGTGTCCCGGAAGATCAGAAAATATTATCAACAGCATCATTGAAAAATTACATTAAAGCTTATTGGTGAAGTTTTTAGCCCTGACATGGTATCAGTGAGGGTGTTACCATTCAGTCAGTCTGACTTTTGGATACCTTTATATAATGCAAGCAGATGATTTTACTTAGAGTCGGTGGTTTACATTAACGAAGTTTAAGACCTTTACTACTCACCAGTGATCCCCCAGTCATTCTGGCTCCTTACTGGGAGCTTGTGTTGGGAGGCAGCATTGCTGTCATTGTGGGGTTAATATTCATCAAAATGATACATTCCATTGCAGAGAATCAGAAGCGGTTTTCTTGCCACTGTCTCGCCAAAGCCTCAAAACGGAAAAGAGACTCACTAGACATGGTGTGCTTCTTCGGTCCGCTCTGCACGAGTTAAGGGTTGAATACAAATTCAGTCCTTTATGGAGAGAATCTCTACATGGTTTCTCTTTGCAATTCATCTACCTTTAAGAATAAAGTTCACATTTTTTAAATCCAATTTAAGAAAGGGCAAAACGGACTTTATCCTGTGTCGTCAAGACATGCACTGTGTCCGGGTCCCAGCAAAGCCAAGCTGGAGGGTGGGTTTCCGTACCCCAGTCCCGCTCCCCTCCCCTGCCTGACCACAATGAATGTTGCCACGGCTGTGACCGGAGGCCAGCCTGGTCTCCCATGTTGCCCGGGGTTGGCATCCGTGCCTCTCTACGTTCTGATGATCATTAACTCCGTTTTACTGTCATCGCTCTCGTAATGGCGAGGGGGACGTGCAGTAGTTTGGAGTCCTCTGTACCGGTGTTTGCTCAACGAGTAGGACTCCATGACCAGGTGATTTGATCGCTTTTCATATTGTGACCGTCTACTGGTTATCATGGCCTCCAGTCTGTCTCCTCTCACCCAAGCGCTCTGCCGAAGCCCCATGCCTGACTTGGCTTTGCGGTTAATCCCGCGTCTGTCACCCTGCCTCTCGTTAGGAGCCTCACACACATGGCATGGAGTCGTTCTGCAGGTAAATGGCAGAATCCGTTCGGACGAGCTTCTTCGTATAGCAGCGAGGAGGTTGGCAATGCCCGGCTAGCTGCCTGCTGATAAGGCGCTTCTGCTGATGTACTTGGGAAAGGCAGCGACGTATTTTGCAACAGGACGTGTGAGACTGCTCAGATCAGAGCCCCCCCCCCCCCCCCCCCCCCCCCCG
>JAODJW010000002.1:6580472-6604374 GCA_026777045.1 Hyperopisus bebe
TCGCATGCAAAGCGACTCTCTCAGGCAGGCCATGCACCAGTCCGTCACCAGGTCCTGTCGCATGCAAAGCGACTCTCTCAGGCAGGCCATGCACCAGTCCGTCACCAGGTCCTGTCGCATGCAAAGCGACTCTCTCAGGCAGGCCATGCACCAGTCCGTCACCAGGTCCTGTCGCATGCAAAGCGACTCTCTCAGGCAGGCCATGCACCAGTCCGTCACCAGGTCCTGTCGCATGCAAAGCGACTCTCACACAATTTTGACCATTCAGCCAAAATGCCCGTCTTTGGACTGCAGCAGGCTGTTCAGTGGACTCAGGAATAGCATATAAACTTCTTTCACACAGCCTTAATGTACAATCCTGTCAATTACAAAAATTGCTGGCATCTATGACCGTAATGCCTGTGAGAAACACGCATGACAATACTTCACATTTCCCTTCGGCTAGTTGGCTGGGTGTCGTTATCCCGCTTTCCGGGGCCTGTGTGACACTTCTTCCTGTCACGCGATCCCCCTGTCCCCAGTGCTCACATCACTCATGATGCAAAGCCGTTCTGTTTTATAAGGTCGACGGCCCCCTTCCTCTCTTCCTGGACTGTATCCTCCTTACTGCTCCGCATGATCCCCCTGAGCTTTATACCTCCATGAAGGATTTCGGTGATTCTGAATCCTAATTACACTCCGGAATTGGATCCTCGAGGAATTTGTTGGGTGTATGCCGTGGTTAATAGACTATTTAGGCATCATTTTAATCCTCTTAACTGAAATCGCTCTATGGAGGTGCATTTATGTGCGTGCATGCATATACGCATTACTCCTACTGCCGCTGAATCTTCATGCTTGTGTGTGACTCTGGGCAAATGCACGAGGAATTACCTGCTGCCTGCGGTGATGCTTGCTGCATTTCCCCTGAAGCTCCTCTTTGGCCCCCACCAGCTGAGGCGACCTCTTAGTCAGCAGAGATTCAGGATCTGTGACCGTCAGCTGAAGCTTTAGCCATAAATCCAAAAAAATAACTCGTTTTCTGTCATAGCTAATGACTGTTATTTTGGGCGCGATAGTGGTTACATTTGGCATGCAGACCAATGCCAGCAGAGTGGCTCTTATTTTATAGCGTCTCATTTTATTAGGATCCTCCATATTATTTGCATAAATACTACATTGACTAAAATGTCATTCTGTGGTCACATCTCAAAAACTACATTTGTGTGTGTGTGTGTGGAGGGGGGGGGGTGCTGCTTTTTAATTTATTTTGCACATGAATCTATTTACTTAGAATCTTCATCGCTACAGTTTTCTTTTAAAATCAGGCCACTGTCCAGTCTCTGAGCTGGCCCCGTGGTAACTTCAGTGTTTCATTGTTTTGGCACTTAACATTTAAAGATCCATCAGCTTGGGGTATTTGATTAAAAGTCTATAGGCTTTGGTAGAATCGACTGAATTTTTTTGATAGGCTTGTTCATGAACACTGCAGATTCAGTGTGATCCGTATACAATATGAATGAATGTCACCATTTCAGATGAAAGAGATTAATGCGTAATATATGCTGCATATATTGCATGGTTGTAGTCTTTGCTATAAGTTAATTAACCTGTAACTGTCACCATACAATAGTTAAAAGTTAAAGTTTCTGATAATCATTTGTTTCTGAAAGATAACTTAAGCAGATCTAAAGGTTCAGGATGCAGGTGTTTTTTCTTGTGAACGAGGAGGGAGATGGAGTGCTGTGACAGATGACCAGGCCCACAGAACCCCCCCACCGAAGCCCTATAGAGCTGATTGGGTATCAGTTGGATCAAAGAGTAAGAGCAAGTTAGCCAGCTTGTGCCCAGAACTTGTGGGAACTTCTTCAAGACACGGAGAAGCGTTCCAGGGGCCTACATTCAGAAACTGGTTGCAAGAATGACACAAGTCTACCATACTGTCGTCAAACCTAAAGGGGGCTATTAGGAAGTGTCTAAAATGTGAGAAAATTTTGAGATGTTGAACACTTCTCTTGGTTGTTGCAATATTTGATATAAATTCTTTTATTGCATCAAGGCCTTTTATTGTAAGGTGAATAACAGCTAAAATGGAGATGGAAGCATTAAAACCAGATATGTCCAGACTTCTGACTGGTACTGTGTGTACTGAATTGAAGTCTGTCTGGCTCGTATAACACTGCAACTCTACGTGCAGAGATCGGAACATTACTGGAAGGTTTCTGGGAATGTTCTTTCCTGGGAATGGTGCCACAACCTTTTCATTGTAATAGCGTCCCTTCTGCTGTCTTCCAGCTTCGATTTCCGTGACCCAACCCTGCAATCAAGCAGCCCAGTAATTTGGGTCATGGTGGGTTTAACTCCTTCATGGCAGCACCGTAGAAGCCAGGGCTGCGTCGTCTGTTACAGGAGCCTGCTGGGTGATGTTATCGGTAACCTTGTGTGAGCTGTCGTGTTCTGGGGGTCCGGTACAGGTGGACGGCGTCTTTGCGCTGGAGTCTCAGTTCATGGAAAAATCATACAGACCAGACATTTACTGGTTCTCTTCCTTTGATTTCACCAAGGGGGCGATGTGATCTGTGTATGTCAGCACTACCAATGCACTCTCTGACCTAACGTGCTCCCCACCCTGCTCGACTGGCGCGTCTGCAGAAGTGGCCCCCCCTCGGTGGCCAGCCCAGCGGTTACGAAACCGCGCAGCAATTGGTGGGCAGGAAGCGTCCCGGTGCTGACCCGCTGGGTTTCTGCGCGCGGTAGGCGGGAATGAGTGCATCAGCATGTTTAGCTTGGCTGTGTTGCCTGAACACCACAGCGCTCGCCTGCGTCCTCAGTGACTGTGCTCAGGAACATCGGACAGGCCTGCAGAGGGGAGGTGGGGGTTGGGGGGGGGGGGCAGGAATGCGCCTGTGGACAATGTTGAGCCACCCTGTTTGCGCGTTCTGCCTATTGACCCTTTATCCATCGTAACACATGACATTTTCCTACCCTTGGGTGCATGGAGGGTAATGCAGAGACCACAGTGCTAACAGGAGGCCTGTGTTTCAGCCATGAGAGGCCTGCCTTACAGGAGACCTGCTCTCTTTCTCTGGATGCAGCCCCCTCCGATAAGCCGCTATCAGCCCCTGGGCAGCCTGTGCTTTCCTCCTCTGCCGACTGGCCGGTTAGACAGTTGAAGGTTGCTTCCTCAGCTCCTGGTCTAGCTGCAGGACCGCGCCCGGAAACTTTTCTCATTAACCTTTTCATTTCAGCATTTCACTTCTTTTGGTTATCACTCTGCAGTGTATCGACTTCTTGACTTGAAATGTCTGAAATGATTAAATCTGGGATTATCCCTTTAATCTTCTGTCCTGAAATTTCCCATGTGTATGTCAATTTTTCTCGGTTTGGCGTTGGCTTCAGTCACCAAATGGATCTCGCCATAGTTGGACTCCCTACTCATACCTTTGTATGCGGGAGACTGAGGTGGGGGTGTCACTTTCTGATCCGTTCCCTGTCGCTGCCTAGTCTGGTGCTTTCCTCCCTCATCCCCAAAAAAACGACCAGTGGGATTTTGTGGCTCGTTGGATTAGGTGGCCGTGTCTGTGAGTCGAAGGTTGCAGGTTCAAATCTCAGGGTCGGCAGTGACGTCGTCGTTGGACCCCCTGAGCAAGGCCCTTAACCCCCGGCTGGCCCAGTGATTTCTGACCCTGCTTTCTCAGTTGCGCATTGTTTCGGATACAAGCATCTGCTAAATGAATAAAATGTCAGAGCACGTTTCCGAAAAGCCAAATAACTTCATTTTGAATACCGTAAATCTGTGGGCCCTTGGCAGGGTGCCGAGTTACTGGAGGACGGCAGAACGCCCAGCCCTGAGCACTTCTGGCGGGGCGGACCCATCACCAGGAGGTGGGGTAAAGATGGAGGAGTCGGGGGGGGGTGTGCTTGGTGTGTCTTCATCATGGCACCCGCAGAGCTGGCTTTGGTCAACAGCGACCACAAACATTGTTGCCTCTGCTAACCAGATTCCGCATCGAATTGCAGTGCATCATCGAGTAATGAGCACGGAAGCTGGGTCTGGTTCGATGGGCATTTGATGTTTTTGCTGTGAGGTTTTTTTGCTGCGGTGGCCCTGCTCGCCGGCCCCTTTGCTTTTTGTCCTTCCGTGGCCTCCGTCCGGCCCAGAGGTTTGCCTTATTCAGGCCTCCTATCGTGGGGCTGATTCAGCCACTCCAGGCCACAATAGCAGCTTAGCCGCTGTGGAAAAATGTTCACGCTGGTTAAAATAGGGGCTGGAACTGTTGCATTTGTTTTAAAACTATAAGGATTTGAATTTTATCAAGTGCATTCTATTTGTAATGGAAGCTCTGGAGGACAATTATGTTAATGCATTTGATACATATGTATGTATTCAAATGTATATTTTTAATTAACGAGCTATTAAATGTGTCCTTTTGCTGAGGGCTTGGCTTGCAGCTGCAGTGAAGCCCCGTCTGTCTGTGATCTCGCGGATATTTTCCACACGCCGCGGTCCTGCCCTGCAAATGGAGCTTGTTTATCTATCTGGCTCTTTTGTTTCTCGACGTCCGTGATTCCCCAGGGACAGATTCAGTCACCTTCCCTGGCATCCCTCCGGGCTGTTCATGTGGAGCCCTTCCTCCGCATACCTTATGCCTGTGCTGGCTCTGTGCTTACACATGGATCTGGGGAAATTACCATTTTTTTGAGATATTGTCATAGAAATTTCCTATTACAGGTTTTTCACGCACATACACACATGCACACACTGACACATACACACACAATTTTTTTTATAGTCATATATAATATATACACATATATACACATATATATACACACACACACACATTAACTGCCTTCAACAGAAGTGTGTCATTTGTGCGAATACTCTCCTCCAGTTTTGGGCTGATTGAGGGCAGTGTGATTTTAGGGTTCCACAGGACTGTCTGATACATTGTTACTCTTTTGCAGAGGAGCTAATGAATAGTAATGAACCTGGGACACTGTTTTCCTGAAGCATATCGGGACCCCACCCCCTCATTTGTAGCCTGCACAGAAGCTGCCTTCTGAATGAAGAGTTCTGTTGTCTGACCTACTTTTCTTCTCCCTCCCACCTTCCAACATTCTCCACTGTTAAGCTAAAAATTTCAGCTTTTGCCTGTGATGAAATACGCGCTCTGCCTTGCAGCTGCCCACTAACCATTTACAATGCAGTGACTGACTTATAATAGCCTGTCAAGCTGCTGTTTACAGAGACTGCTTTAATGAAGCTGCTGCATTGAGTTATTCGATTGGGACAAAGCTTCGATTAACCTGCACCTGGGTTAAAAAATAAATGTGTGTGTGTGTGTGTGTGTATATATATGTATATATAGCAGCCAATGGGATCAAAGACCTTTATCTTTGTGAAGAACAAGTCTGGGGGTTAGGTTTTCCTTTACATGGTTAGAGCTGAAGTGAATGTTTGCTGCATGGTGATCAGTGAGCTCGGTCCCTGGATGTCACTCCTTGGGGTGCGATATCTGTATCCGTTAAAAAGACCTAAGCATCGGTCTGGCCGGTCAGTTTTGGCCAATATTACCAGCCAATATTTAGCCTGTAATCTAGTAGCACCAGAGCTAAAGACATAAACTACTGAAGTAACAGAAGAACAGCCATTTTCTGTAGTGGCAGACGAAGGATTTTGCTGGCTCATGAACCATTTAGAAGAGGCCTCTAAATACCTGCCTTTGGCGTTTTTATTTCGTTATTGATGATAATCTGGCCTCCCGATTTAATAACGAAGTAATATCCTTCAGGGAACCCCCCTCCCCTGGTCAACAAACTAATGGGTGGTGCGATTTAGCCAGCTATCTGTATTGGTTATCAGTATTGGTAATATTAGGCAAAAGACATATCAGTCAAAATTTCCACATCAGTGCACCACCCCAAATGCTGCCACCTTGTGCTTGTAGCTGGGAGGTTCCCTGTCATTCGGGAGGCTCCTTGTCATTCGGATGGCCGGGAGGCTCCTTGTCATCGAGGCGGCCAGAGGACTCCTTGTCATTTGGGTGGCTCCTTGTCATTCGGGCGGCCGGGAGGCTCCTTGTCATTCGGGCGGCCGGGAGGCTCCTTGTCATTCGGGCGGCCGGGAGGCTCCTTGTCATTCGGGCCGCCGGGAGGTTCCTTGTCATTCGGGCGGCCGGGAGGTTCCTTGTCATTCGGGCGGCCGGGAGGCTCTTTGTCATTCGGGCGGCCGGGAGGCTCCTTGTCGTTGGGTGGTTGTTAGATCAGCAGATATATGTTTAGAGTAGCAGGAGCCTCGTGAGCCGCTTGGTCGGGAGGAAGGTTGGTGCTGTCATCCAGCAGGCAGACTCCTCTCTTTGAAGGGTATCCCTTACATGTGCTTGCTTTAGCTTAGCTGACTAATTGAGGCTTCCCCCGATGTGCTCTAACAGATCAATCGTGGCATCAGGGTTTGCTGTTATTAAAAGGTTATGGAGTAGTGATCTGGCTGGGTGAGCAGTTATAGATTTGATGTCGGTCACAAGCTGCCCTCAATGAACCTTATATTCTTCAGAGGGACTCCAAAGGGACTAGCATGGTTTGGCAAAGCCACAGTGGAATGGAAAGGGCCTCTCACACACACACACACACACACACACACACAAGGGTAAGTCTGAGCGTTAAATGTTAAAATGTCAGTCAAAGGGCAGATTTTAATTTTGCTTTGGCAGCCATTATGTTTTGATGACTGTCTACATGAACGGCAGCAGAAGTGAGGTCGCTTTCATGATGTTAGATAAACTGCATTTGGCTCCTGCGGCACCTGCGCATGCGCTTGTCTGTCCGCTTGTGCGACGACTGTCCCTCTCAGGTGTAACCCGTCTCCCTGCATGTCCGCGGACAGGTGCGAAATCTGTGCTACATGGTGACCCGCCGGGAGAGGATGAAGCGCTCCCTCTTCGACTTGCAGGAGAGGATCCTTCAGCTGCAGATCCAGCTCGCTGACGACGACTTGGCCGGAGGTCAGTGAGATGGCGTGCACGTGTGATGCGTGACGGCAGATGCCCCTCCGGGGGTCAGATCAGCCAACCTCGACGAGTCCGCTGTCCTCACACTCTACTGCTGAGCCGCGGCTCTGAAAAGTAACAGACGGAGCTCTGTAAGGCTGGAATCCTCACGCTCGTATCAGAACCCCCAGCCCATTGCTCCGAGAGCCCGTTAGCTCAGCCAGGGTATGCCTTTGGCTGGGCTGGGCTGGGGTGGGCTGGGGTGGGGGGGGGGGTTCCACGCTGCCTTTACTGGGAAGGTGGGGCATCAAACCCAGAACTGGCAAATAATAGGATCTATTTGGGCTGTTGACCTGCGACAGAACCCCTGATGAGGAATGGTCTCTACCAATGGCGTATTCAAATAAATATGTACTACTATTGCTTAACGTGGTTCTGATTGGCTGCCCCCCCCTACCCACCCCCCTTCCCCCTCCGCCTGGTTCGCTTGTACCTTGGCTGATTTATTCCAATTAGGCAGGAAGTTTATCATCCTTCATTAAACATTACTGGATATTTTAAGTAGATGGCAGGTTGATTTATTAACATCCCAGATATAAAATTTTATGATCATTGCTCAGCTTTTCCGATTAACCAAAGCCAGCATTGGTGTCACATTCTCGATAAAACATCCCACTACCAGATGCCTCACATAGCCAGACGGTAGACTAAGGCTGGAAGTTTCCGGAGTGGCACAGTGCCGTTCGTGTTCGCAGGTGCTTGACTTTCCCAGCCTGTTTCGTAGTGACCGGGTTGACCTCTGGTTATGGGGTCATCGCTAGCATCACGTTTCCTGTGGGGTCATAAGAGCTTGTCTCACTAAATATGGACACCCTCATAAGCTTTAATGCTGTGGGCGGGCCCAAAGACACATGATCACATGTAGAGGCCCCTCTTGGTTTTGCGACGTGTCCCTCTGTCAGGAAGGGAGGGGCTTGCGTATTCATTTCTTTAACCAATCACAGTCTTCAATGTATGACATCACTGCATCAATTAAAATGAGTGTTTTCTGTTAAGCGGTGAGGTGCACAGATTTCTAAAGTTCCTGTTTTATTGTGTCTGCCTTTTGTTAAGGGATATGTCATAGATAAACATAGACAAAACATAGGAACGTGGTTACCTGCAAAAGATGTACGGAGCAAGGCTTGAACCAGCACCCTTAACGCTTAATCTGCTGAACCACACACTGCTCCAGGCCTGATGACTGATGGAAAAAAAAACAGACCAATGTGGTGATGTCACATGATGAAGACTGTGATTCGTTAAAGAAGTGAAACGCAAGCCCCTCCCGTGTTGACCCAGGAGCAGGAATCGGGATGTCCGTATGTGGGTGTGACACGGACCGCGAGGCATCCCTGACTGTGCAGCTTTGGATATAAAGTTGCTTTATCCTTCTTTAAGGCCTTGGATGGGTGTGGCCCGGCTATGCTGTGTTCTGTGGATGTTTTACTGCTGTTGGTGGCTCACTGGTACATATGTCATGGGATTTGGGATTAAGCACTTGGACATAATGAGGGAAGGCTGGGAAGTGCAGGTAGTGCCTTTTTGGAAAGCGTTTGTCGCAAAAAAACGTGAGGCAGAGTAGAGCTACATGGATATGCTGGATTGTGGACGGGGGGGTTTAGTGTGTTTCAAAGATGGCTGCACGGGCCCTTCCCTCACTGTGGGCCCCTCCACTACTTTACACAGCCACCTGAGTCTGGGTAGAATAGGAGAACGGATGGGTTTCCACATTATCTGCTTTCTTAGCTTAGGTACTTGGGGCAGATGGTTCCTTACCAGGGCCATCACACCGATGGTCCAGAAAGGTCTTTGCACATTCCAGCTAATGGGCACGGTGCATTCTACTCGGAGCATGATGTCATAGAGCTCCTTAACACAGTTTACATCCTGCTTTCCTAACATCTTTGTTTCATCATGTTCATCGTGCCTTTCTTGGCTCCGCGTTGAGTCAGACAAGCCGCACGTATCCAGTCTACAGCCTGGAGTCTGTTCCGCCTTCCGTCCTGCTCGGCGTAATCTCATGGTCTGACGTAAAGCCGGTTTAGATGGAAGGCGCTCTGTTTCGCCTGAGCTGCCATCTCCCTGTTGCAGACAAAACACTGAAGAGGCAGAAGATGAAACGGAATGGAGTGAAAGAGCGAGGGAAGGAGCGCCAGAAAAGCAGTCCGCCAAAGAAGGAGAGGTGGAAAACCGAAAGGGGGAAGCTCCTCGGGGGCCTAGGTGAGCCCTCGTCTGTTCCTAAGATAAAATCAGCCACTGAGGCGCATCTGTAAGCGAGCTGCTCTGAAGTGCACGAGGTATCCAGTATCGCTGCATCTGGTCCTCTGGGACGGTGTCGCCCGTGTTGCTTCAAAGAGCCTAGTGTTGATCAGCCCGCGTGAGGAAAAGCCACACGATAGGCTCCTCCCACACGATAGGCTCCTCCCACACGATAGGCTCCTCCCACATGATAGGCTCCTCCCACACCACACACAGCCCAGTCTGGGCAGAACAAGAGAAAGGAAGGGCTTCTGTTTTTACAGCTTAGGTGCTTGCGGCAGGTGATTTCTTACCAGGACATCACACTGTTGATTAAAAACAAAAGAAAACTATTCTCCAGAAAGGTCTGTGCACATTTCCAGCTAATGGGCACGGTGCCTTCTACTTGGAGCATGATGTCGTAGGTAAATAGAGCTCCTTAACACAGTTTACGTCCTAACATTTGTTTCATCGTGTTCATCATGCATCAAGTCACACGCCGACACTCATCTCGGCGGTGACGGCGTGTGGGCCTGCAGCCTACGCCCGACATTCTCCCTCGGTGACATTGGCACGCTTGGGCTGTCCAATTACAGCTCTCGCACGATGAGCGACTGAGGACTCACCGTAACGTGCTGTGCGAACGTGTTGCCGATGATGGCGTGAAGGCTAATTAGACGGGAAGGCTGTCTTTCAGCCGCAGCTGTGGTTTTGTACCTGAGCGTCCGCGGGCAGCTGGAACGGCGCGGGCTGTTTTGGCATGGGTTGTTGCGGTCAGCCAGCTGAGAGGTGATACGCCAGTACCCCCCACTCCGCCCATTTTAAGTCTACTTCGTTTTCGCTGGTTAGTCGCCCCAGTCCCGGCTAAAGCCATCTGCTCTTCTCCTGGGCTGTCGGCAGTCGGTGGCTGCCTCCAAATCTCTGGGATGTGGGGGGGTCCGTAAGCTGACCTTGGGGATCTGGGTGGACGTCTGTCACTCCCACCTGGTCCAAATGCTGGGGGTGTGGCAGGATGCCCTTCGGCTCAGCTAATTTCATTCGGCTCCTGACCAGTGCCTGTGGTCCGCATCCAGGGAGCCCGACGCCAAAGTCCGGCTCATCTTCGTTAAGCCTCGTTGCCAGGGAGATGTTCCACACCTTTTGGACAAACCGCCCAGCTTGCGATGAAGGGGAAGCAATCCTGGCTCATGCCACTGCCCCCAGTCGTAGCAGGAAGCCCCACGGCTCCTGTGTCCTCTCAGAAACCTCCCTTCTGCTCCTGCTTTCCCTGTAACGTCCTCAACTCCGAAGCGTTCTCTGCATGGGGAGGGTGTACCAAAGAGCTGCTCGGGTTTTAAGGTGGTCTACATCCCTGAGCCGATGTTTCGCTGCCTGACTCGCCTTTACGGATGTCTTTTCCGCAAGCTTTCTGACACCTGCTGAAGAGCAGTTCTCCCCAAGCACACGCTCATGCATTAGCACTTTGAAATCTCACTGTCTAAAAGTCTTTTGCGGATATATAGCCGTGTGGGACAGGTCTTATTAACACAACAGTGTGCAGCATGCAGTGTCGAGTGCGATTTTAGGGCTCTCAGCAGGTGGTTCTATGTCTTAGCATCTCTTTTTCACTTAGGTCACCGCTTTCATTTTTTATTTAAACAATGATAGGATGCTGAGGAGTGTATAACTTTTCTGCTGTTACTTTCTCTTGCCATTTGTAAGTCTGATTAGTAACATTTACTCGGTTTTTTTTATCTTATTTTGTATCATGAGGTCAAACAAAGCTTGTCTTGGATTTAAACCGGTGTTGACTTTAACGCAATCAGTTTTTCTTTGCCTCCCTAACTTCTAGGTTTGTCCAAGCCCTGCCCGCTGGACGGTGCCCTTTTCAACGGCTGGTTGGCGCAATCCATGCAGATCACGACAGACAACATGCTGGGCCAGTGGTCTCTGGATGGGGAGCCGCGGGACAGGACGGCCAGCCTGCTGTCGGACCAGCTGCTGCAGGGAGAGGAGAGCCTCCTTAGCTTCATGAAGGAGCCTTCTGTGAAGCCTGCCTGGAAAGTCCCCCAGCTGGGCTGCCAGGCCAGAGCCAAGCCTCGCGGCAAAGGCCACAAAGGCAGGGAGCCGGGCCAGGCCGAGGCGCGCAAAGCCGATAGGCTGCGCACCGCCCCCAAGGCCCCGCCCAGCCACTCCTTCAGCCCCTCCCACGCGGCTCCCGAGCCTTCCCCTCAGGCCCCCGACTCAAAAATGGACTCCTGCCACATCTCGGATAAGTGGCGGCCCGTTGCGGCAGCCTCCTCCCGGGAAGCGGCTGGAGCCGCGCCGCGGGCCCGTCCGCCTAGACAGGCCCGGTCCCGAGCAGCGGGCTTGGAGCTGGGAGGGGTGAGCGGTCCCGGCCCAAAGGACGGCTCTCTCCTGGACCCCGAGATGGATGCGTACTACTCGGATGCGGAACTGAGGAGCTCTGATGTTCACTTGGGCCACAGCAAGCTCCAGTTCTCCCAGCTGCACTCTGGGAAGACAGACGTGGTCCAGAGGAGTGTGCTGGCCTCCTAAGTCACGCGGAATCACGGACGCCGGTCGCGAAGATGGAGTCACCTGCCGAGTCGCTTTTTGTTAGCATGTGCATCTCCTCCGACTCACTTTTTCATACCAAATCGTTTTTCCCGAATCCAAAATGGGACTCTTTACGTAGACGTTAGCCTATGCTACACAGATGTTAGCCTGTGGTCGCCAACGCTGCTCGAGATGGGACACCAGTGTTTCAGCAGAGTCGGAGCACGGTTTTCTCTGTTTTGGCGTGCTTTTTCAGGTCTGGGTTTTGGCAAAAACATCACCTTAAAGAAAGTCAATCTGCGGCGGGCAGCCTCCTGTACTTGCGCACACTGGCCCGCAGGACCATGGGCATTATGAGCTGGCATTCTTCATACGCAAGACCTGTTTTTTTTTCTCTGTTAGCTTTTTAATGGAAAATGTAATCAGAAATAGAAAAATGACATTTTGCAAAGAACATTAAAAAAAAAAAAACTAAAAAGCACAATTTGGTCAACAGGGATAAGTAACATTAGTTACATGCAAATACTGCTTTACCAGGAGAAATTCTGCTGACTGATTGTAAATGTTCATAATCACATGCACTGTTTTGATAGACCCCCTTAATGAAGTAAGTGAGCTTATTCTGTCAGACATTTGGTCTTCTCTTCATCATTACGGATTATTGCTTTTCTCTTTACGAAACAGACACTGAATAAATGTGATAAAATGTGCCTTCCGTTTGTCCCAAAAGTGTTTTCTACGTCAATCTTTCTGATTGAATTAGCGCTGAAATTCAATAGAACTCTGACACCTAAGAGGAAATTGACCAAGGAAGATATTTTATTGCATTTCCTGGCAGCAGCAAATGGAGAGAAGATCGCAAGAGCCGTAGAAGCCGGCTGGGCCATGGTAGCGCCTAACTCGGATTCTTCTGCGCCGAAATCGGGCTGCATGTCACAGCATGATGGAGGCCAAGCCTGCAGTTTCCCACGCGAAAAAGAGATGGAACCATGAGGGTGAAACATTCCGTGTCAGAACTGCCCTATGTAGTCATGTGATCATCCCTGAACAGTTGTAGTTGTTGTTGTTGTTGTTGTTCTGTTTTTGTTTTTGTTTTTTTTTTTAAAAAAAAAAAAACATTTTTGTTTGTTTTGAAGCAAATTGTTTTGTTTAGTTTAGTTTTTTATTATTTGTGGTCCACAGTACTGTCTCAGGGTTTAAGAACAAAGTGAGATCTGATTGGTGAGGGAGTAAAACAAGTACATTTATTCCGCGGCATGTGAACGGCGCACGCAGCTCGGAAGCGGATTCCGCTGAGCTCCGTGTCAGAACCTCCATGCCAAGGAGCCGTGCGAGGATGTCCGTCCTGAGGGGTTACAAGCAGGATCTGACGCTTACTTGGCAGTCACCGGGAAACCCACTGAACCTCCAACAGCCGCTTAAACCCTCTGCTTGGCGACGGGGTTTGAGTCAAGTGACTAATTTCTCGAGTGGGTGGGTGGGAGCAAAACTGCAGGTTGCGGTGGGTGTTGCCATAGCGGCGATTACCCTGTGCTGGTGCCTTTTTTTTTTTTTTTTTGCACCATTAATTTTAGTTGAATAGATGTATAAAAACCTTCCCACAAGGTGCCCTTGGACGAGTGTGACGCAGCTGCTGTCTTCAGAAGACTAAGACGTTGCTACAGGAATGACGTCTGCTTGTGTTGGTGTCCTCCTGTGACGGGACTGGCTGCCAACGAGACTAAGCAGCAAGTGGCGACAAGCCTTCCAGTGACTGGTGGGGGTCTCAGCCTCCGAAACACTGGTCAAGGGTCGCAGTGTTGATCATGTGCTGATAATGCTGGGAAGGAGGAAGGGATATCCGTTTGCGTTGGTGTCTAATAGCTGGCCGTTCTCCTTTTCACAGCAGTGTAAGCTTCACTTCGTTAATCTCAAAAGGATCTCTTCTACTGCTTAATCCGTTAGGGACCGAGTTGTGGCTTCAGCAGCCTGCTAATCCCTGGTTTTGTACGCACCGACTCGCTATGATACAGCACATGCAGAACATTTTCTTTTCCTCTCTCTGCTTACATTTTTGTATTGGGCTTTGCAAGCTTTTTTTAGGTGCTTGTGTTCCAGTAGCTATACTATAATGCTGCACATTACTCTAATAGCTTGTAGTGTACATCTACATATTACAGTCTAGCGTCTTTAATTTAATGAAAAGGATGGGGGAAAAAAATTATATAAAAAAAAAAAATATTCCCAGAAGTTGCTTCTTTATACTTATGTGTTCATCTGGAGCCTGCCCTTGTTTTTTGCACAGAGTGATCAAGGAAACACAGTACCAGGACAAATAATGATATCCATATGTTTTAGAGACTTCTCTCCTGCCCCAGGAAAATGCCACGCCCTCTCGGCACGGCCGTTCCCCCTCGGATACGCCGGGTGTGTGTCCTTACCGCTGCACCCTGCCCCCATGCTGTGGTGTATGTTATACACAGACGGGCGACATGTAGGGAGGGAATTTTCGTTTCTAGTGTTTAGCAGAGCACATGTTGTGCAGCTGTTGACGCTTTTGACCATGAGGTCAATCCATTTTTTTTCCACGCTCTGAAAATCAGATTGCTGGGTCTCAACTGGAAACAAACAATCTTCAGCTGCAGTCCAGCATCCCCGCTGTCGTAAGTTACAAGCACTTAAGTGCCTGGAAAAGTGGCTTTTGTCATGTCTGTATTAATTTAGCCCTTGTTTTGTTTTGTTTTGTTTTTCCTGGTGTGGCAGGGTGGTGCTGTGGTTAGCACTGTTACCCCATACCTCTGGCACCCGGGTTCGAGCCATTTTACCCCACAGTGCGAAAATAATCGAAGGTGAATTGGAGTCGAGAAATGATCCGTGTGAGAGGGCCCTGTGATGGGTTGAGTTGGCGTCCTGTCCTGGGTTTTTCCAGGATAGCCTCTGGACCTCCATAACCCTGCATAGGAGAAGCGGGTATTGATGGATGGATGGCTTTTTTTTTGTGCCAAATACACCTTGATGTGAAGTTTTTACTGCTACACAAGTAACGAACGTGTTAAATTCTGAGGTTTCCTAACCAAGAAGTCATTGTGAATAGCTGATCACCCCCGACGCTCCTCAAAATATCCTGTTATATTCATTCCTTAGTCTCACTTTCAGAGTCTGTACGGTTACTGGGCAATATGGAACAACGTCAGTGATAAATGTTCTGTCAGAAAGGTTCTTGGGTGGTCCGGATTCAGCCCCTAGCTGAATATTGCTCTGTTATCTGTCCCTTACTGTCGTTCTTGTTTTTCTTGACGTGTACAGTTTCTGAAACCTTTCTGCTTTGCCTCGTATATTGATACGATATGTTGAATGTTACAGGGTTTTTTTCCCCCCTGTCGGTATTCTTTGTTTCAAAGAATGTTGTGCCATTTGTTAATAGCAAAGAGAACTATTGAAGATATATATTAAAAGAGCTATTTTAAATTATTTTTTTTTTTGCTTTTTTGCAATATTTATTTTCTTGTATTAGAACCTTCTTTGTAGGAAAAAAGGCAAAAAATGTATTTTTCATTAGTGCAGAAACCTATTTTTGTTCTTTTTTGGTACATTTTTCATGTTAAGCAATCTTTAAAGCAATATGATGTAGGAGATGTTGTCTCTGTGGCTCTCTGCATGCTGTTTGTGTTGCCTTAAAGATGGCCTGGTTTGCCCCGCCCACTTCTCAGCCCCTGCAGTCTCTGCTGTTATTGACCAGCACAGTAAATAAAAGGTGTGTTTCTCTGCACAGCACAGTCTCACTGGGCTTCATTCCTCCCTTTATCCTTTCTGCAGGCTTTTAAAACTTTTAAGTAAGTTTTTCATGTTGGAAGATATACGCTAATCGTGCGGGGTGAAGCCTGTGTTGGTATTGACATAGCGCCACCCAGAGGCCTGCTTAGTTTTCAGGCCAGTGGGTCTGTCCTATGGTATGTCTGCACACTGATTCTAAAGTCATTCCTCTGGCAGCCTGCACGTCAAAAATGGTTATAAACATTTTTATGATTCTAGCACATTGACATCACGGTGCATTACTGCCTTCTGTTGCATAAGAGAATGAAGATTTATCTGCTGTTCTTAAGAACTAGCATGACGCTACATTAATAACAATCAGTTGGGTGTAATAACTATACTGTGTAACTACTGGAGATTTCAGTGCTGGAATCTTTTTGTCTTGGAGAAAGACGGACAGCATGAGTATGGTGAGGACCACACTGGGGTTTTTCCAAGTCTCATCGGGACACAGACTGCTGTGTGCCATTACTAGTGTTGGACATATCAGGTCCAGAAGCTACAAATCCAGACCAAGATTTTGTTTCTACCAACCAGAGCATAAAGGGTCACAGTCACAGAGTACTCATGAGTACACAGAGTACTCATCTGGATGGTAGAAACAAAATCTTGGTCTGGATTTGTTGCTTCCGGACCTGGAACACCCAACACTGGGTACTACTCAGTACAGACCCTTATTTCTTAATGTAAGCTGAGGTTTGCAAAGGCATTTGTTGCAGCGGTACTCTTGTGAGCAGCATCTCCATCTCCCTCCTCAGCAAGTTGCCACATGTGTATTTTAATAGCTAAGGGGGGGGTGGCGGGTTGCAGTATCCAGGGGGGGCTCTTTTGCAGGTGGACTGCAGCGGTAACAGGCATGGCTGGCTGCTGGAGGACCCTTCCTCCCTCCCACGTTTGCTCTATATCACCCAGACCAGAAGCGTCGCCTCCTAATGAAGTGAGCAGCAGCAGACGGCCGTAACATCCTTGTTCTCTTTCCCTGTAAGAAAAACAGATTGTCGCTACGGAAACCACGCCATGGTGGGTATCCAGTTCAGAATGGTATTCCTGAAGGCCCCATTAATACTGACCCCTGGTGTCCGGTGGCGATACCGCTGGATTGGACAGCCAGATTTGTGGGTGTGTCTCTGGCACAGTATGCACTGAGTGAAGTCGAAACCATTTCCTCAGCTGATCTCCCAGTCTAATAGCTGCAGGCGAATGGCCTGCGATAAAGAAACATTTTGCACCTTGTAAGAACGTAATTTTCCCCCCGAGTTGGCTTCTGAGTGTTCAGTGGACATAATCTGTCTACTTTTTAGCTGGTATCCGTGGTTATGAAGACTTTGCCTGTGATCGCGCTACGCTGATTCGAGGTTAACTATCGTACCTGTATAAATGAACAATGTGTCTCGTGTTCGCTCATTTGTTGCCAGCAGGCCATGTGAAATGCATGATATTCACCACAGCGGACACCTCAGCTCTGCTGGATTTTGTTGCAAATGCCGTCTTGCCGTGGCCGTCCATGGAGAATAGAGGAGAGGATTGCAGCCTATTGCATTATCAAGCTGAGGACGTTGTCTGCTGTAAATATTTATTCTGAAGAGTCTTGATGTAATGGTTCCACTGAATGTGTGCCGGCATTCGCCCCTCTGCCAGCCCTCATATTTAAATTACACTAAGATTAAAAATGCGACAGATCTCTCATATGTGTCTGTGTGTAGTTTTATTCTGTCTCCTGCAATACAGAGAAATGTTTCTTTGCCGTTCACATGTACGCATGCAATGGGAAACTGGGGGTGCAGAAGCCCTTTGAGGGGGCATGTGGCGTGTTTAACGTTAAGCTATGCAGTAACATGCAATTTTATTCTTCTAACCCTTACCCAGCTGATTAAACATCGTGTCTCGCTTTATATGTTCTCATTGTGTTGCCGATTGGTATTTGGAAATATTTATGATTGTTACTTAAAGGGGGAATTAAGCAGGCGTGGGACACCCTGTGGTGGTGTTGCTGTTTATATACTTCAGACAGCGATCAACCAGAACCTTGTGATTGTGCAACTCAGCTTCATAACCTCTGTGACATCACACAATAGTTCTGTTACCATTTGTGCCGCGGTAGCTGTTCCGTTGCTTCATACCAGACGGGAGAGCCTTCATTCACATCCCGTATTGACCAGTTCTGACCGCCCAACACCCTGTTGGTGGTTTGTGGCTTCCCCCCCCCGACCCCTCCTGGCAGGTAGTCGCCACGTCTGGCCCTCAGCGCCCCACAAGCCTTGCCGTTTCGGAGATTTACCTGGTGGGCTGGTCTTTCCTTCCCAACCCATCCATCTATCTCGGCGTGTTTCTAGGTCGATGGCAGGAGATGGTTAATGAATAGAGCTGTATTTCATCATCAATGGCCAACCAATTGATTCCGTAAAATACACCAAAGGGACTTCATCACCCTGCACACCCAATCATGCACCATGGGTGGTTTAGAGATACCAGTTAACATGATCGGATGACTCTACACTTCAGGAGAGGAAACCAGAATCCCTGGAGGTCACTACACAGACTGCCCATTAGCGACTCCACGCTTTCTGACTCATCGCTGCTGGTGCACCAGTACATTAACACTCATTGGGTAGCTGTACCTCTCCAGCACCAAGGGTCAGCCAATATACAGTTTGCTTGTTCTCCATGTGACACGCAGATTTCCTGTGGGAATTTCAGTTTCCTTTGGTTTTCCTCATACCCAGAACCTATCTGGTGTGTCTCTAAACTGTCCATTGAGTGACTGTGAATGTGTATGTGATGGACCAGCATTCCATTCAGGGTGTACTTCAGCCTTGCACACTATGGCTATATTCATATTGCCAGCCTCATTGTCCAATTTCAGTTTTTTGCTCATATCAGATTTGCCTATTTTGATGGTTCACATTCAAAATTACAATAACTTGACTTTATTTTACTTTACTATATTTGTTGCTATATCTAATTATGTAAACCTTTGTGAACTACTGAAGGAACAAGTCACAAATAACGCAAATTAATATTTGTTCATTAATCAATCATGATGCATCTCATCACAAGCAGTTTCTGTATTTGTTACTATATCTGTTAATTCTGTGAACCTTTGTGAAGTGCTGAAGGAACAAGTAATGATTAGTGCAAGTGAATTACCGATGTTTGTTCATCATTAATGAATCTTGACAAACCTTTTATCTCAAGTAGCGACTATATTTGTTCATGATTTGTACTTTAGTAGTAACAGTGTCACTACTAAGTATTTGTGCACTCTCAAGTAGTGTTACCATAATTACAAGTGACGTGCAACTGTAATGTAAATGCATGTGCACATCGACACGTTTTTGCATGATATCTGTATCACCGGCAGCAACGAAATGCTCAGTGCATGTGTACAGGCAAAACAAATGTGGGTATTTGGTGTATCCGATCTGACCATTTTAGATCATGTCACATGACCATGTATCAGAAGTGTATCCAAACTAGGACCACATATGAAAGCAACTCAGAGATCGGATTTGTGTTTCCACACAGGCCTCAAAACATCAGATCTGAGTCACATTCAGCCAAAAAATCAGATTTGAGTCACTTCACCCTGGTAGTGTGAACGTAGCCCAAGCCACAGGATAGGCTGAAGGCCCCAATCTCAGCCTGACCAAGATAAGTGATGATTGAATGGGTGTTATTCAGTTTAGGATCAAAATGTACCTACAGCGTATCCCAGGAAACACAAGGTGTGGCCCCCCAGGCAGGATTCTGGTCACACACGGGCAGTTTGGGACGTCAATCCAACTGTGCCGCAGGTCTTTGGAGTCTCGGAGGAAAATGTAACACGAGAGTCAAACTCGCAACCCTTAGGCTGGAGGCCGTGAGCCTCCCTTTCAGCTGCCGTGACCATTTCTGTAGTCAGTTGCAGCAAATATAATTCAGCAACACCGGCACCACCTAGTGGCTGGTCAGAAGCTCTGCTTTTGTTAATGTGTTACTAAAAAACGGTTTGCTCATATTTTGGTCTTTTGGTCTCCTATGTTGCCCTGTGATGGGTTGGCACCCATCCTGCGTTATTCCCTGCCTTGCGCCCGTAGCCTCTAGGATAGGCTACCTAGGATAGGATAGGGTGCCCACAACCTGGAGTAGGATCAGTGGTTTCAGACAATGGATGGATGGATGATCTTCTATGTTACTGGAGGATTTTAAATGGTCTTAAATCTGCTTAAGATAAGATACGTTCAGTTTTGAACTACTGATTGCACGTGGACTGGGTCTGGAAACTGGTCTGCAGGTTTAAAGCAGAAATAGCTGGTTGTAGCATTATTAGTAACCGTACTGCACTTCTCAAATATTCACTCATTTTTTTTTTTTATCTTTCATCATTATCCATTGAGTCGAGTACGACTCTCGGTCACTCTATGGATCAGTGCTTTCCATGTCTTCCGATGTATCGTGACTTTTTCCAATTCTGCTATGCTCAGTCCGGTATCACTTCATCTTTACTTATATATAAGTGGTGTTCAGCAATTTAATGTCACTGCTGGGGTACCAATGTATTAAGGTAAATTCTTGAATCTTGAATCGTCAGACAAGCGCCTAGCATTTCTGGGGGTTCAGCTGCTTGGAATTTTTAATGTAGGCCTGATATCCATCACTGTTGATATCCATCACTGCTGATATCCTTCACTGTTGATATCCTTCACTGTTGATATCCATCACTGTTGATATCCTTCACTGTTGATATCCATCACTGTTGCACCACTAGATCAGCAGCTGAGGGTTTTGTTCATATCTTCACTGTAAAGTACTTCTTTCAAAAATCTGCAGGACGCATGTCCTGGGCTCATTTGCTGGCCAAACTGCAGGACCTCACATTATCTTCTGCTGATTCTGCCTTTTCTTTTCTGACCCAGGTCACCTTGCCAACTTCTTGTCACGCTGGGGCATCTGCTGGAAAGGGGCCGATAGCGAGATCTGCTTTGAACCTGACCTAGATAGCATGTGTGTAGTTCAGAGTGAGTACACTGCAAAGTAAGTAACGAAAGCATGAGGCAGAAGTGTAAGTGTGGACAGGAAGGCAAACAGCAGGCTGGAGGGGTAGGTGCAGAGAACGTGATGGAATATGAAGGACTACAATGTTATTTCAGAAACGGTTCTGTTGCAACGGATACTACCACATTAATGAAGTTAAATTATGACTGGGAACATCTACAGATTGGAGAGCAGCAAAAGAAAATTCAATAAAATTCACCCAGAACAGAATAAATATGGCTTGATCTAATTTCTGTAATCATACATCGTGTTTACTTGTACATACACACTATATGGACAAAAGTATTGGGACACCTGCTTGTCCAACATCTCACTCTGACTCTAATATGAAGCTTGTTCACCCTTAGCTGCTATAATAGCCTCTGATCTTCTGGGAGGGCTTTCCATTAGATGCTGGAACATTGCTGGTGGTATTTGCTGCCATTCCGGTTGGGTATTGATGTTGGGTGATCAGGTCCCTCCCTGTGAGCTTGTGTGGCCCCCACCTCGCAGCTCAACTTGCTCCCAGATGTTTCCACTTCACAGTCACTTCACTCGCCGTTGACCAGGGCAGCTCTGGCAGGACAGACATGTGGAGAACCGGCTTGTTGGAAAGGTGTCCAATGCTGACCAATGATGGTGCTGGGCTGGCTAACCTCTTCTGTATGACCCCCCCAAGCTGCTGTCATTGTTTGACGCTGCAGGTTGCATGTCTCTGTGTTTAATTACACACCTGCATGTCAGCAGTGGGTGTGGCTTACATGACGTTAAGAGATAAATGGTGTGGCAACTTCCTGATATTTTTGTTCCTGGAACACTTTCTTATAGATTTCTGACCTCAGACAAATTTGTGTAGTAGTAACTTACTACTACTAAGTAACATTTAGTGTGACTAAATTCAGAGGGCACTGTATCTTTAGAGTATGAAACGGTCAGGATCAGTTGTGCAAATAGCTTGTCTTTGGTTTTATATCTGACCATGTATGTGTACACTGTTTATTTTAAAACTGAATAGATATCAACGTTTTTGTTTTATAAGCTCCAGACTTAAGGTGTCTTGTACATAAAATGGTCATAGACAGCACATAGTCTTATCTGGTATAACGGTCATCAGTTCATACAGAAAAACACGTATCAGCTGTGTCTGGAGACCTCTGGGGCATTAAACCGTCCGTCTGTAATAAAATGTCGTAAATGTAACATTTTCAGTTATCATCACATTAACATTTTACAATCTGTGCTTTTGCGCGTTTTCAAAAACAATGACAACTGCGCACATAGTTTAAGTAACATGCTAACAGATTGTCATCAACGTCTTTTTTTGCTAAGGTTGAATAGAAGTCAGCATTTCGTTTTTCTTCAAAACATTTATTTGTTAATTAACACTCTTAAATTCATGAATGGTATGTATATCGTGAGAGGAATGTTAACGCAGAATATATTAAGAAGAAAAATCTGTCAGCCATCACACTCCTAACATTTAAAAAGTACACTATATTGCTCCGTTAATGTACTTCCGATATTCGTTTGAGCATTTTTATTTCACACTTCCAAGGCATGCACATCTTTAACATAGCGAACAAGCAGGATGCTTACTGTCGGAAGCAGTACTGATCCTTTTTTAGCAAAGTCATACATCCGATGACTGGGATCATTTCTTAATCATTCCCTCTGCCATCTATGGTTAAGCTTCATATTGCATCTGCATTTGCACGTTACTTTCATAACACGAACCAAAGCCTTCAGCTCTGGTGACCACAATCTATGCAAGTCCCTCGACATGCCTTAGTGACTGCAGCTGATGCGATTACAATTTCGTAACCGAGGTGAGAGACCACGATTACTGCACAAATCCAACCTCCAAACTCTCAAGGATCTCATGTTTCACGATTCAAAGTTTCGTCATCGGGACTGTCGTGCGACATAAACTTTTGTGTCAAGTCCACCGCCACAAAGACACTTGAATGAATGTTCTTCACTTCAACAGCAATTCATTATTTTCACAAGTCTGCTTTGTGCGTGGTGATGACTAATTCTGGAGCAGTCCAGGTAGGCTGTCACATAAGGTTTACGTTCTCTATGCAGCAACTAAAACAGCCTTGATGGGATTCATGAAGAATCAGCATTAAAACATTCAGCATGTGTTGAACTGAAAAGAATGAAATCTGAACTTTTAAATGTGTTTTCATAAGGAAATTCAAACATCAAATTGAAATCGGGTCCAAATATGGTGAGATGTTTAAGGCACCATTCAGCCAGAAACCAAAATAAAATCTACAGAGGTGACAGAGTATACGTAATTACATACTGAAGATTTATCGAAATCAAATAATAAAAAAAAAAGCATACGTCTACATGACCATTGTCTAATTTTTTTGTTTGCACATCCACCCTCAAGTTATAAAAAAATGCACTCAGATGCAAACAACTATACTGAGTAGTCATGCTGTTTGGGATCTTATAGAGCTGAGAGCTAAATAATTTGGTCCAAGTTGGGTTACAGCTGTGTTTGACACATACATTTTTCAGGGTAAGGTTGGGAATTCAACAGTTTGCACTGCCAGTGCTATATTCTTCTAGAAAAGTGGAAACTGTACATCCAGATGGTCTGTTGGTTTCAAGTCGGGGTGGATTTTGAGTGAAGATGAACAGAAAGCAGACCGATGGTTGCAGCTTCTCCTTCAGTCCAGGTGGCTATGCTCTAATCGATGTACTGGGACAGCCAGCGGAAACCTTCGCCATAGCCTTGCCTCTTCAGAACACTGCACATGAACACCTCCAGTGGCCTGGTGTTCAGCTCCTTCATGGGGATGTTACCCTGGCAACAGCAAAGGCATCTCATTAGCACTGTAACGGGTATAGTTTGATATGTCAGAAATTCAGCCAAAACTGAGAAGGAACACACTACCTTGCCTGTGGTCTGCCCATACAAGCCAAACTGCTCACGCAGCTTCTCTTCGCCGATGGCTTCTGGTCGGTCAATTTTGTTACCGAGGATCAGGACAGGCACATTTCCAATAGTCTCATCCGTCATAAGGGCCTAGAGAAAAGCGACACCAACATCACAACATCGTTCAGAGTCTGCATGAAAGAGGTGCAGGTTTGCAAGCTGGCTGGAGATCATGCTAACAGCTGGTAGGGCCTTCTGCCCCCAGTGGCGAGACCAGTGTGCACACTGTCAAAGTGCACTGCATGATTTGCATGCATGACTTAACTAAAATGCACTCCTTCGTTAACACAGCACATATTTTTAGTATCAAAAAATGTTTCCTAATGTTAACTGCACAGGTTAAATTATCACTGGAAAAACC
>JAODJW010000002.1:6616028-6627599 GCA_026777045.1 Hyperopisus bebe
GGTCCCAGAGGTGTGAGGCAACAGTACTATCCACTGCACCACCATGCCGCCCCTTATATGCAAATCGATATCAGATAATTATAATTACAGGTACCTGTCTGAAGAATACCAAACAATCATCAAATGACTGAAAAGGCTGCTTTATTACACTTTATTACACATTTTGACACTTAAGATTAAAAATCTTGTTTTTCTAACGAATATAACGGGAAAGAAGAACTAATAAAAAGTTTAAAGCACTTAATTTTCTAAAAGGGGAAGAATGTAATTTAATAACAGTTGGGATCAATTTTTATATGTATTATTATTATTTATTTTATTGCAATAATAATAATAATGTTAAATACATAACAAAAGTTAAACGTGAATAAGTTATACGGGTATACAATGACTTGTACAGTTCGACGTTTTACTGGAATTAAGCCGGTCGACGTAATAGGTTACGTTTTGTCACGCAAAGGGGTGGGGTTTGGGCTCCGTGGTGCAGTGACTGAATGAGACCTTACCTTAACATATATATGCATATATCTATATAGTGTGTTTTCACTGTGTGCGTAGTGCAGCCGCAGACGCAGCCTGAAGCTAATTAAAATTGCATTATTTATTTGCGCGAGTGTTGCCGCAATTCCCGGTTGGAAGGTGCGCATGCGCACTGTTTCCTCTTGCTTTATTAATTTTTAATGGAAATGGCTGCCTTTCCAATCTAAACCTCTCTGCAAAAGGAAAAACCAAATCTCGAAAATAACGAAGGATTGCATTATTCACTGGACTAGAAGGATATTCGATGAAAGGGTAATGATAAACTGCACGCGATTCATTGTAAAAATGACTCCATTTTAGGTTTTTAATGATGGGAAATATATCATTTTTATATTTAACCCTTTAGGTCCCATGATCCCCAAACAATTAAGGTACAGTATGCGTTTAATATTTTGGTTGTTTTTATAAAAGGTTGTACTGTGCAAGAACCGCGCATTATGTTCAACTTGTATTACTTTTAACTGCGAGTAGTGTACGTGGTGAATTATGCTACGATAATTTTAATATTGCGTGAGGGAAATAAAACCTATTGTTCGTTTACGGTATATTGGGCTGCTCAGAAAAAAATATTCGGATTAATATTTAGGTTTTTAGCATCTGATAACAGTCTTTTTGATAGAGATTACAGTGTCTGTAAGGGTAATAGCCGGGTCGGACCCCACGCCGCCTCGCCCGGCGTTACGCTGCCATGGTGCCGCCGGCCTCTGCCCGATTCATATTAGTGCCGCTGCCATTTTATAAAGTGCAGCTTATGTTAGTTTTCAAAAGTTAGCCAGGTTGTTATTATTGCAGCCTAGGTTTCATATTAATTATTATTGCTTTCTGCAAATATTTCTCCTGGTGCGTTGTTATATATTTGGCATATCTACTTGTCCCCAATAATGACAATCTCTGCATTTCTGTGCGTTTTCCCATCAGCAGAAAATGATGCGCCAGGTTGCCAACAACAACGACTACTGCATGACCGGCAGGGCCTCCTGCCTGGCAGAAGATGGCCGACACCCCACGTCTCACTTTGACCTGTGCGCCTCGCAGCCTAACAAGTTCTATCCACCTGCCCCGCCTGCATCCTTGCAGCTGTCGCTGCCTCCGCTGCCTCCGCTGGCACAGAGCCCGCTGAAGGCCGTGTCGTGTCAGACGCTGGACGCCCGGAATGAGACTCATCTCCAGGTAGTGGGGCTTAAAGCCAATGAGGAGACTGATAATTCCAAGAAGAAGAAAGGCACTGGGAGGTCTGGGAGACGAGGCAGGCCTTCGGGGACCACAAAGTCTGCGGGCTACAGAACAAGCACTGGGCGCCCTCTGGGAACTACAAAAGCGGCTGGGTTCAAAACGAGTCCAGGGAGGCCTCTGGGCACTACCAAGGCTGCGGGCTATAAGGTAAGCCCAGGCAGGCCGCCGGGCAGCATCAAGGCGCTATCTCGCCTCAACAAACTGGCGTATGGGACCTGCAGTGGGGCCGCTTTCCCCTATACAATGATGCATAAGCAAGGCTTGTGCGAACCCTCTGGCAAGGAAAAGGAAGCTAACGAGTGAAGCCTGGCCTGTCCGTTTGCCGCCGGTCGGGGGGAGACATGCGACTGTATCCCTGGCTCTCTGCTATAAAGGGTGTGTTTAGATTGGCAGGTATTTTACTGTCTATCAGCCTCAAATGAATCTTTTTTTTATTTTTGGTATGTCAGTATGTTAAGCTTTGTGTTTAAAATGAGATTTACGATGATATCACATTAGAGAGGTTATTGTTTATCCGCCACGGGACTGGTCGTATTGCATTAAAGTTTGCTCATTTTTCTTTTTACGGAAACTGTCAGTTGCATGCTCGGTTGTGTCAGAATGAGCGTAGTGCTGGATAAAAAGTGTTTGCACATTTATCATTTAGCGTTATGTTACTGCAGCAGTCTGAGAAAGATATTAAACAGCAGTAAATACTTTAGATCTTACACTCCAAAATATTTAATTGATTAATGGGCATTTATTTAACATAAATTCTGTATTTGTATATTAAAGAATATTTTTCTGAAGAGTTTTGCCCTAATATACATGTATCTTTCCTTTGAGCAAAATCACGTTACCACACTTCTTGAGTATAACTAGTACGATGGGAGAAAATATTGTGTAAAAACACTATTTAATCTGCAAAGTGCTTCATTTTACTCCTCTTTGTATAGGCTGATGGAATTTCTAAAATGATAGGCTTGTTTTAATTATGGCCCATTTCGTGGCTTCAGAACTCACACACTCCAAAAATTTGCTGTGGTCACCGTTTGATACACACTAGCTGAGGTAGGGCTTTGAATGACTTGTCAATTTGTTAGTTGTACACGACAAATTAAGGAACCATTATTCACTGTTTTTCATGTCAAAAAGAATCTTTAGGGACAAAATACTATGAGCATATGTGTAATTTCTAATGTTTCACCAGGTACTTTGAAATTCACACGAAAGACTAAAATATGAGTATGTTCTAGATATAGGTTACACCACATCAAAATAAAAAGAGAAATTTGGTTAAATTATTGTCTATTTACTGAATTTTCACCTGTCATACAAAATAAAATATGAATCAGGTGAACACAGAGTTTTGAAATCACTGCACAGATAGACTGAGAAGTTCTTATACTGTATGATATGGACACGCTGGTCATTAATTTAGAGTAAACATGCTGCTGTCTGTGGGCTTCATATTATAAGTGTATTAATATTTTGAGGGGATTTTCATATTTCCCATTCATATATTCTTCTAAGGGAAACAAGTTATGCTTTCACTTCCTGTAGTGACATACACCTTATATACCTTTTTGTGGTTGTGTCTTAGTTAGTTGGTTTTTATTTTATTTTTATTTAGCTTCTTTGTTTCATTTCTCCTCGTACTCCTGCTGGTGCAATATTGTGAAATTCACTCTGCTGTCGATTCCTCTTATGAAAATTCAAAGTTGGAGGCTAATGATGTGTTTTAAACAGTACAAAACTGTAAAATCATAAAAAAAACGTTCATAGGGTAATTAGATTATATTCCACTGTTAACGGTATATTTACATTTTACGCTGCTTTATCCTGTGGTTTAACCTTTGAGCGCTACGTATATCTGTTTATGTCTTTCACATTATCCTTATGATTATCAGTTATTTGCTAATCATGGTTCGTAACTTTCTTGTGATTTTTCACTTTAAAGAACGTCCAACCTTTGTCTTGTTCATCTAAAAGCTAAATGTTATTTTAAAAATAACTGTAGGCACCCAAAGGATCGGCGATAAGCTGGATCATCATTTAAAAGCTTCCCATCTGTTTTTCTGTCTACGAACTAAAGAATCTAAATTGAGTAAATAATACAGCATGATTTTCATGTACATCTCTGTGATCTTTACACTTCATTGAGCATGATGACTTGTAAAGCAGATTCAGAGCAGATGAACAAAAATCAATTTCCATTCACATCATTTTTATTATTGACATGCATCGTTTTTTTAATGGAGACTCTTCGGTTAGAACTGTGTTATTTAATATCTGTCAGTATGTCTTAAAGTGTGTGTAATTTGTCATTCAGAGCTTTTTCAAATAACCGACAGTTGTAACTGAATAGAAAGCTAAGAAACCACAGTGCTGAGGCGTAGTCTGGGCCGTCCACTGGATTTTCCTGGAATCGTTTGCTATTTGGCTGCTACGCTGCCTCCTTTGTTGTGCCCACATCTGTCTTCATACATATAGTCATGTCATTTTTTTTACTTGGCATTTATGTTGTTTTAAAATGCACCTTTGTCTGTACAGTACATCGTGGTGAAATTTGCGTTGGGTTTGTTCCTCTTTCAACATATTACTGGTCCCAGGCCATTTGCATTTTGCCACATGTATTTTTGTTTGACAGACTTTATTGATATGCAGATATGAATGCCTTCTATTGGAAATATTCACATACTAGAATATTCCAGACGGGACACTCCTCTGTGGCCGGCTTAAGGTTTATCCATAAAGGCCTACATATTTGTCAGCCTTGAGGCCCAAGTTCTACAGCGGACGAAGTGTATCTTGTAGAAGGGCCTGCATGTAGTGCAATGTTAAAATGTTTAAATTCCATTAAAACACTGGTGAATACAGACTTTGGCTGTGTTGTTAGAAAACAGACTAAAAACGACACCAATGAAATGCTCTCTATGTGTGAAACAGATCATTTAGGGGGGTCATTTAGATTAGCAATACATGAGAGAAATGTTTGGTACAGTAATGTAGTGTTGCTTAAGAAGCCATTTTACTATTACTACTACCAAAAATCTATTATTCTTAGCCTCCTTACAGAGTTCTTTTTGGCCTATGAACAGAAACTGCAATGGACATTGATAAGGACTTCCTCAGCTCTCTCCGACAAAGACTTATTCTCTCAACAAACAATAAATTTTGAACTAAATGTTATGTCATGCATCCTTAGCAGTTCATTTGATCAGAGACGGGACTCTTATCATCACAAGATTGTATTTTTTTCTTGCATGATTGTTAAGTGTGGAGAATATTCGTGTAATAAACATATGAATATCCTAAACATGATTATGTCTATTTTTCCAGTATTTTTGTCCAGAAAAAATATCTGCAAAAAAATTATGAAACTGAACATTGGTAATTAATCGTATTATTAAAATGTTTCATGTATCTGCTTGGCTCAACCCAATGATTAGCGGCAGCTATAGCTAAAAGCAAAGGTCAAAAAGGGGCAATGACATAATCATGACAGCAATCAATAATCAATGGTGGAATTACACAATATTATATAAAGTTTTAATTGTTTACTAATTTCTTTAAACAGTGTTTACTGAGGAAATTCGGCTGAAGTTTGCTTTTATTCTAAAAGATGTAACAGTAGAGCATGTCAAACTTTTTACATTTGTAGGACACTGTTCTCAGAGACACCATGCAATAAATAAAATCAGCTATTTCAAATGAAAAATGAATGCTCATATATCCAGATTCTTCTCTGTACCATTGTCACTATGTGGCATACAGAAATTCCAGTTGGGTGTGGAAATATATGAGTGACACACCAGGTGTTCATAGAAAGAACATTAAGCACCTAACCTTATACTTCTCTTACATCCTCCAACTTTGTGGACAGAACATGAGATTGCACTACAATTCACAGAAATCTCAGAAGCAGTTTCGTTTTTGATCATCTCCTTTGACCTGTAGACTCGACACGAAGAAGAATTAAAGAGAACACCAGAATGTAAGGCGAGATGCAAATGCCACTCTGCTTATATGTCACATACCATGAGAAACAAAACCACACTTTATCTTAATATAAAGCCTTTATTCGGGTAATAACTTTGTGTTGTTTATATATTAGTGTTAATCAAAGTTGAAGAGTAATGGAGTGTCACATTGGCAAAATATGTATTTAACAGATATATCCACGAAGGAGGTTTGGTTCATTTAATATATAACTATTACACATTGTTTATTATTTTCTTCTGTGGATTTGGCCCCAAAGATTTCTCTAAATGAGAAGTGCGCACGCCCCTAATGTGCTCTACAGTGCATCGAAGAAACTACAGTGAACACAAACTGATATTCTCTGATAAGACCTTGTTTGTGTAAAGATCTGCTGTTATCCATTCTCTCATTTCAAATCTTATAAAGAATGCTATTCAGCAAGTGACAACGATCGGATATTATTTTCTAACAGGCAAAGAGAAAGACAGCTCACGGCCCTTCGGGGGACCTTATCGTAACCTGCGTGCAGCAGGCGCACGTTGGACGTCGCTGGGAGGTAATTGTGTGTAACATGCCTTGGTTAATGTTTACGCGTATGTCTAGTAGTGTATTGCATTGTCCTCTTTTCAAAGTTTGCAACACACTTCTGCCAAGGCACGCTTCAAAAATGGTAAGAATAAGGATCCACGTTTTGTCCGAATACATATACGAGCGTTAGGCAAAATTGTTTTAGAGTAAATATTAGTCTTCGTTTTAGTTTTTCATTATATCCTGATCGATATACTCCTGCACGGTGACAACGGGCGTCAGCCAGCCCTCGTTGGACGCAAATAACGTAATGAGGGCTTTTGAAATACAAGTTAGGATTTTCATTTCAAATCACCGTGTAAACTGCATGTCCCATTAACCAGAACTGTTAAGTACTGGTGTCAAAGTTGTAGCCTGTAACCCCCAAGTTATCCACTGTATTGTAATCACCGTAATTAATGCCAATATCAAGAACATTAATTTATGTACGCGATGACTGTGGTAATAAACGTCTAATTTATTTTGACTTTGATGAACTGTATGAATTAACTGGTCATATATTGTGGTTTTGTTTTGAGCTAATGGCTAAGTCTCTGGTTTCCATATAAATTAAAAAGGAGAAAAATAACATACATTCAGAGCTTTTTTTGCCTCCAGCTTTTTTGTTCCTTAAATGGATCCTCTGTCATTAATGTTGTGTTTAACAGAACTGCTGCTTTTTTATTATTATTTATTTACTTACCCCGTTTTCGCGTTGAACTCTGTTACTATCGCGAGAGCGGTGCATACTGGACGGGGGCAGCTCTGCTCTCGGAATGCGTGGTCCGGGGGTTTGGAACGCCTGCTCTAATATATTCGGTATTTTACTTAAAATTCCTTTAGATTCACCTTAAACAAATTCCGAACATGAAAAAAGAGAAATGTGTAGAGCACACACCTTAATGGTGTTTCATGACACCCAAAGCGCTTTACAGAAGTAATGGGGAGCCACTTCAATCACCACCACTGTGTAGCTCCCACCTGGATGATACGACGGCAGCCATTCTGCACCAGTATCCTCACCACACAGTAGCTAAGGGGCAGGAGAGAATTCACCAGTAAGATGATTAGGAGGCTAGATTTGATAGGGCCACAGTGGGCAATTTTAGCCAGTTTTATGAGTCAGGACCTCAGTTTTATATCTCATCTGAAGAACAGCATCATTTGTACAGCACAGTGTCCGCGAACAGTAGTGATGGTCAAAATGATGCTTCCGGAACAATTTGCCCTATTTTCTGACCCCACTAGATGGAGCTCTCTGCTCAAAATAGGGCTCAAGGCCTGCTGAAAAGAACCAAAAGCAGCACTTGCACCAAACAGCATTTTGCATTTCTGAAGTCTGAGATAGAAGATGAACAGGTTAACTTAGTCATTGCTGAAAAAACACTGGGGCTGGCATTCTTAATCATTAATTCTCTGTGGATTATTACTGCCGGATTTCTCATGGACTGAATTTCACTGTGGATTTTTCTTTTGGATTTGGCTGGATTTCCCTTAGTGAAAGGGTTGTTTTGGATTTACCTGCTATCCCAATGAGTTGCCCTGTTGTTTTAACGGTTTTGTCTGTTGTCTGCCTACCTGCCCTATTCTGTTATTTGTTCAATTAATCCCCTGTTTTCCTTGCTGTATATGCGATTGTGCTTCACTGTCAGTCCTGACAAGCAGTCATTGAGAAAGTGACCTCATTTTGTGCTGCAGCCCAAGTTTCCTATTAATTTAATGTTTTCTACATATATTTTTGTCGTAACTGCAGAACGTATACATGAGAAACAATATCATAACCTGTGTAGGGGGCTTCAAAGCTGTTTTCCTGGCCATAGCGGGTCCTTGGATAAGAAAGGTTGAAAAGTAATATATTATATAGCAGGTTGATCTCAATGTCTGACCTCTGTGGGGTGGTACTTATATTTGTACTAAGCAAACAATGGCACATAATAATGGCAGTTAAGAAGCAGAAATGTTCCTTCTCATGCATCTTTGTAATAATAAGCATGTAAAAGTTTCCTTAGATCTTTGATAGCTGTGCTGTGTTGGGTGTCTGCTTCATGTGGGGCAGTATGTCGCTCTGTGGGTTTGGACTCCATGCCCGTGTTGGGAAGCTTGATGGTTCAAATCCTATAGCTGCAAGGATGATGTCACTGTAGGGTCCTGGGGCAAAGGGCCTTAACCCCGACTGCTCCAAGGATGCCGAAGGCTGAACAGCCCTGTGTGTGACCCCAGAGCTGGGTGGGGAAAAATGCGCAAGTTTCCCACATGATGAAAAAAGTGTCACAATTCTGTTATATTAATGTTATATTAATGTTTTAAATATGTTCTCATCACCAAGGCTTCAGACTCTCACTGGCTCACTGCCTCAGAAAGGGAGCAGCTTCTGATGGAACTGAAGGCCACAGGATGGATTGAAGTAGACGACCGTGATGCTCTTTACAAGGAACTGGATTTCAAGACCTTCAATCAGGTTCACAGAACATATAGATTTGATTCAAGTGCACATGTACTTGATCTAATTTCTTGCTGGGGGATCAAATAATTATTTCCCTAGATAAATGATAAATTAATTTGTACTTGTTACATAATGATTTTCTTGTTTGTTTGTTTTTTGAAAATCTGTCTTCTGATGTTAAATTTTCTTTATAAATGGGTGAACTTAGAAATTCAACAGTGGGTTAAATAATTATTTCCCTCTCTGTATCTCCTTGGTTTATAAACGGGGGCATTATGAGGAAGTATTTTGAGGCTTAATTGAAATTGCAGACAAAAATTGCAACCTCTCTCTGTACGTCGGGTTAAGTGTGCAAAAAATGTAGCTGTTTTACAGAAACACTCGCCGGTTTCAAACCGCGGAGACGCTGATCTTCTGTGATCCCTCTGTAGGCTTTTGGATTCATGTCACGAGTGGCTCTGCAAGCGGAGAAGATGAACCATCACCCTGAGTGGTTTAACGTTTATAATAAGGTAACCTGGAATTTTAAATCAGTCTGAAATATCAACATCTTTAGAAGCCTGAGATGCCAGGCTTGTATACACTGTTAGTTGACATTATCACAATGTATACGCATAACTTAAATATTAATTTAAGAAACGGAATTTCAAATCTGAGCTGAAAATTATTTGAGTGATGGTTTAGGATTACTCTAATGTAATGCATAAATGCGTGATTGTGATTGTGTTTCCTTAGATCACCTTTTTGTCTTTGAAGGGGTTTAAAGAACAAATCAGGCTTTGCTTCTTGGATTTACAATTATTCAACCATAATTGCACTGGCATCTGATAGGATTGTCGTCTTCCCTCTTTTTCTCAGGTTCAGATAACACTGACTACGCATGACTGTGGAGGGTTATCAAAAAAAGATATTAAACTCGCCAAGTTTATAGACAAAGTGGCTCTGACTATGTAGCGTACGGATTCTTTTGTGTCCTCCTGTGATTTGAATATGGATTTAAAAATCTGTAATATATGAAAATTTTGGAAATGTATGTAATTATCTTCTGTTATAAAGTACTTGATGATTTACAGAACAATTATTTCAGTCACTTCTGTTATGGTTGGGTCACTTAAACTTGAGATGTTTAACCCTCATGCCTAGAGAGGATGTAGACTGTCTGGAGGTACTTAGGTTTTCAAGCAGAATCTTAGTTCTGTTTGAGGGGGGTAATTTGGTTTAACTGTAAAAGTAATTGCCCATAAAGACAAGAAATAAAATGTAAAGTACATTTTTTAATAAGTTTAAATTAAAGGTTGAAATGCATATGGTTTGGATGTAAAGTAAATATACTCCATACCAAAAATAAGAAAAGTAGGAAAAACTGTGCTAATATTGTTAGTTTATCTTATTAGAAATGTCAGTATGTACTGCTTGTATGACTGAAGGGCAAACTGCCCGCGTAGGGAGAAAACTTCTATAGAAGGATAGACAGTAATGGCAAAAGACTCAAAGAATGTAACTTCAGAAATGTCAAAGATGTGAAGTTTGCAGTGCAAAATGTAATTAATTTATTCTGTGTGTCATGTGTGGTGTAATGTTTTAATATTAATTGAGAAGAAAACTTTACTATAAAATTTTAAGTATATGTACAGTTCTGTGCCTTAAGTACTTTTCTTGCTGTCATTTCTAAGTTGTTAATTATATGGAATTTTAGAATAAATTGTTTTGATATTAGGAATTATTCGGTTGCCCCGTATTTTTAGATGCTGATTTTGATGTCAGCCTATACAGCGATGACCCTAAACATTACGACCAGACCCATGTGAAGCGATGCTGAGTATTTAATTAAAACGGTGCGTGTCCAGGTCTGCGAAATACAAGCTTACCAACTAACATTAGGTACTTGTAGTCAACGTGTTGAATGCAGAAGAAAAGAGCCAATTCATTATGTAGAACCTACTGAGAGTGGTGTGAATGGGGGAGAACCATGAACCGCCAACTGGGCGCTGAGCAGCAAAAATGTGAGGGTGGATGAAGGTTTTTCCATGTGGTACAACCAAAATAAAGGCTACTGTGGTGAAAGTAGGTAATTTTGATGATCATCAAGGGAGTCGCAACACCCAGCGCATGGAGACCTGCTGCGTATGTGGCTGCGGATTACACTTGTTGGTCCGGTGCATCCCAGAGATGCTCAACATGCACCCAGCCATTGACATTATACAACAGAAAACAGGGTTCGGACTAAGTGACCTTCCATTGCTCAAAGGTAAAGTTCTGATGCCTGCATGCCCGTGGTAGATGCTATTGATGTTGGCCAAGGGTCTGCATGGGAGTTCTGACTGGCCTCTGGCTGCGTAGCTTCAAGTGCGACGGGAGGTCATGATCACGTGACTCCCAAGATCATAAAATTCTGCCATTTATCCCTCATTAGCTCTTCTGTTGATTTGTGTACGTACTACTGGAGCAAAGCAGAAGCAGCCTCTAAATTTGTCTCCCCCGTGGCATTTAAGGTGCGTTAGCCAGGAAATCCAGACCGGACTAAAAAAAAAGGGGGGGGGACTATGGAGGTCTTTATCCCTACAGACCTGCAGCCATACTCAGTCGCAGAGAACACAGGATTTAGTTAACGATGATTGTTATAATGCAGTGTTATTTTCGCTTTGTATTTTACATTCGTAGTGTGTTCAGACATGCCTAGGTGTCTGGCACGGTACTGTCATCAATGAGTAAGCGTGTTCAGACTCGCTTATGCGATAACATAATCACGGTAACCTACGTCCATTTATATTATATTATATTTAAAATCCATTTCCCTTGTTCCTTGTAGCGCACCCTTAATAAGT
>JAODJW010000002.1:6636033-6649738 GCA_026777045.1 Hyperopisus bebe
TATGCAGGCTGCTTCTTTATTTACCATTATGTTACTGATTTATGTTTTTGAGGCCTATTATTTTAAAACTACGTAACAACAGGCCTAATGCTTGCCTCAGAATTAACTTCCTAAAATTGGAACGGTTTGTTTATAGAATATAGTATTTTATTAACCAGTTGTTATAATGAAAATGAACCCTCTCAATTGCCGTTTAATGTATTTATTATTAGTATTTAGAGTAACTAACATATAAATTATTGAGATTTGATGTAAAAATTTAAAAGTAAAAAAGTGTTCGTTTGACTGTTACTATATTCAATAGTTCAATGTAGTTTGATAGATGAGGCTGCGCTTTGTACCGGAACTGTCCACTATCCAAACTGAGGCTCATTATCAGCAATCTGATGGTACCTATGACAACGAGTGAAGTAAAAAATATACATCTTTATAGTAATTACTTACGCATTTTCATGGAACATTCGGCCTGCTGTTTCCCCAAGTATCTGAAAAAAAATCGATTTTACTATGGTACTGCATTATAGTTAAGTGTTGGCTATACATACGCAAATTTACGCGTTAAATAAAATTTGTGGAAATTCTTAAGAATTCAGAACTTACATGTTGCATGTTTTAATAAGAACGAACATGCTGATTATGATCGTGACCCTCCTTATGAAACTGAGCAAAAATTAAAAATTAAACGCAACGCGTCTTATGAGTTTTCTGCTGAGTTTTTCCTTGCCACTAACTTTTAAAACCTGTGAACATTTTTTTTCTGTAAATTTCATAGCAAATTTAACTACATTGCACTGTCAAATAATCAACGTAAATCCAACCATAAAAATCGAAAATCGGATAAAAATGAGAATATGGTAACCGACTAATTGCTTTAGATTACCGAAATACGAAATATTCTAAATTTAAGGCGTTTGACAGCCTTTATAATCAAGAACAGACGCTGATATAGTAATGCAAGGTATGTATACCTCAAAACTGCTCAACCAAAAATATTTTCACCCAAAATTAACCATCTGTCAAAACATATACATTTCGTATACATGTCACATTTTGTGAATTATTTTTAAAATTTAAAATATGATAAATTAGCTGCATTTTTCTTGCTTAGCCTACCAATACAATTTATACAAATAATTATCATATATCCTTAGGGTACTGTGGTAACTTCAATATTATGTTTTATGAATATTATGTCTGAGAAGTTTTATTCATTCCAAGATATATTGTACTACATATTGCAGTCATCAGAATGACAATTAAAGGGCAATAAACGAATATTAAATCTTCGAAATACGCCCATGATATTATGTATAAATATAGGCTATAACTCAAATAAAAGGTCCAGTTTCAAACTGTCTAAACGGCAGTCTGATAACTGATAACGTTCAATAGCAGCACAACGGGAATATCTTTAAATAGTCATTTACATGATTTATTAATGATTGATAAATATATTATTCGTACTCAGTTTAGGAGTGTGTCACAGTTTAATATAATGGTAATAGTTAATGACTTAGTTGCATTTTTGTGTGATGAACCTGAAACATGTTGCCGTTTCCTTACAATCGCAGCCTTTTTTTCTTCATTTACACGCATTTCCTCCGACATTAACTCTGGCAAACACATGGACCTTGTAAGCATTGCCGCTGGAATCAAAATAATTTCCTGAATGCCAGTTAATTGCCAAACACGATTAGGATATGTGCACAGTTTGCTCCACTGCACTCTACTCGTGTGAGCTGCATTTAGAGATTTATTATTACCACATAGAAGAAGTGGAGTGGAACAAACAGAGACTCTGTGCTCTATTCCCGGTATTTCCCGAAGAGTCATGATGACAGTTATCCCTCCATCTGACTCACATCTCCTTTGTATACCATGTCCTGAAACTGGACTTGCTTTCTTATATGAAACCCCTATTCAGCGAACAAACGTCTTAGTCGTCTGCCATGCAAGTTGGAAACTTCTGTTTGCTCTTGCATGTCTTCATTGTTCTGGTTGCGCTCTGCTCAGTGTGTGGATGTCAGTTTTGGACTGTTACTTTCGTCTCGTTCCCTGGGAGTGTTGCTCGATCCGTGTTTGTGGCACGGATGGACTCCACTCATCCTTTAGAGATAATGTCCAGTTACAGTGACGTTCAGTGATGTTCAGTGTACAGGTATTGTGTTGAAGATGGTTTCACCTGATGGTTCACTTTGTTCCTTCATCTCCTCAGCTACCTGAAGCTAAGAAGGATTTTCTTGTTCGGCCTCAAAAAATGCCTTTACATTCTTCACATTTGATTGTCCTTAGGCATATATGAGACAGAATTTAGGCATCACTTGAGTATTTGATTCGTGTTTTAGGCAAGATCTGAGTATGTTATTCAATTCAGTTTATTTTTATATAATGCCCTTCCAACATAGTAGCTATAGTCATATCACACTGCAACCAGAAAAACAGATAAAGCCAAGGCAACAAAATAAACTCGCAGGTCATACTAGGAGAAAAAAAATCCATTGGGGTCCAATTTCAACAGACTGCCCCCCTCTCTCGGGCATGCGTAGATGCGGATTTGCTAAAGACGTCATTTGTGAAGCAGAAAACACATATGACAATTTTACATGCCAAAATGTATCGACAGAGCACAAATTGTAAGAATAACTTAGGAAGAAATATGGTTTACATAAATGATGTTTAAATAATTTTTGACGGTTTATATTCCGGGGATTGATTGCTTTTGATAAATCTGCCCTAATCAGGCCACATTTTGTGTTTCACGTGACGGAGCCGTATGCAGAGTCTGGCATGAATAGCAGAGGCTCCCTCTGGTCAGCTTCCAAATGCCAGAACGGCCAAGGTGACAAAATCGTTTCCTTAAGGGTTTTGTTTCAAATTAGAACATTGGATTCAATCAGCTGAAATTTAGATCATCAGGAACTAAAAATGAGTCTGTGTGTGTCTGTGTTTGCATGTGGAAAGTGGAATCTGACCTTTATAAGTAATCATACCAGATTTACTTGACAAAGTATTTCCCGTTGTGAGCAGTGACATTCCTTCGCATGGATGGCATGGGCTGTGTTGCTAAGCAGTTGAGCTAAAGTTGCTTATTGTCATTTTCTATGCTTAAATAATAACTAAATAATATATATTTTTTAGAAGTGGCCTTTGGAGGAAAACACCAATAAACATCTAGTGAAGAATGGTTATTCCTCCATTTGCATGATCTTGACTATTAATTTTCCTTCAGCTGCAAGTTTCCATAGTCAATGTCTTGGCATAGTTTACTTTCCAGGCAGTTAAACTCTTTGCAAAGCAATCCGTCTCAGTATGATGAAGCAGAGTTACTAAAGTCAGTACCCAAAATGTGGCGTCCGTTGTATTTAAGCGTCGTCCTACTTAACGTTTGTGCTCTGTGAAGGATGAAGAGGGAAACCTCACATACAGTCTTCAACGTCTCTGGTCGTCGTTAGAGAAAGCTGTTCTGGAACAGCACATATTTTTGGAGAGCTGTGAAATAATTAATCCCTAGCAAAATAGTTTGCAAATGCATCACAAGGTGGGGACTTGGAGTTTAAAAGACTGTAGTTTAAAAACACAATAAGCAAAAATATAATGGGTAAGAATACAAAAACTTTTTTTTGCGCAATCTACATTTTCTTAATAAACTGAAAGAATGGTGAGTTTATACACATACTATACTAAATATTTTGCAACCATGTAACCTATATGATCTGTAAATGGCTGAAAAGAACTGACTAATGTGTACAGGTTATGCCTGATTTTTCTGGCTCAGTGTAAACGTGGTATAGTGCTTAATAGTTTTTCTTTGTTTTTATTTTTTTTTTACTGTGACCAAAAGCCCTCATAAATAAAAGTTAATATCTAACGTAATTTTCTAAAATTCATGCCATAAGAAAATACTGTGTGTGTGTGTGTGTGTGGTATGTATTTCCTTACAATAGTATATATGTATATGCTTGAATGTGTGTATTCATTTTTATATATGTATATATAAAAACTTCCAGAAGCTTCCTAAGATAGATTCAGCCATAGTTGTCACATAGTAATTTATCATTTCTGACTGATCAGCTCTCCCACGGCTGACCATGACAGGCATAATCCCATAGTGTGTGTAGCTTTGGAGGGACTCTCACTAGCTTGCTACCAGACTGAATGCATTTGCAGTGCTACCAGATTGAATGCATTTGCAGTGCTACCAGACTGAATGCATTTGCAGTGCGACCAGACTGAATGCATATGCAGTCTCCTACAGACTGATAGCAATTGCGATCTTTAACTTACCCCTGAGGATTGCACCACGTCAGCCGCTGGTCTAAGCAATCCTTCCCTTTCATGCAGGCTCTGCAGTATGTAAGGAAAGCTATCAGCCCTGCGGGGGTGCTGGCTGCCTCGTGTATGACCTGCCTCTAACGATCCTACCCTGACACGCAGACTCTGCAGTATGTAAGGAAAGCTATCAGCCCTGCGGGGGCGCTGGCTGCCTCGTGTATGACCTGCCTCCAACGATCCTACCCTGACACGCAGGCTCTGCAGTATGTAAGGAAAGCTATCAGCCCTGCAGGGGCGCTGGCTGCCTCGTGTATGACCTGCCTCTAAGTGCTTTTTCTGTGTAGCTTTGTGGAAAGCTGAGCTGGAGCATCATAAAACAAAATTATGTGGAAAATCCAAAAAGAGGCATTCCTAAAAAATCCTTGATACCATTTATTGTTAAAAGGTTCTCCTTTATACAATTATATTCAGAAGAAAAGTTCACATTGCGTCATACAAACTTTGATGCGATGGATCTGTGGAAGTATGACACTGGCACCTCATTATGGATGGGCTCGTATCTCATTTTCTGTTTTCTTCATTGTCAATATACGTTTGGCAATGACCAGATTTGCTTTTGTACCAATTTAACAATTATAATGAAATGGGCTTGAATCAATGAGACTGTCATTTCCAATGATAATAAAGCGACAGTGATAAATTGAAGTTCCAGGTACCTCAAGATTGGTACAAGGACACGGAAAAGGGAGGAACATTTCAGTCCCGTCATCTCCATTGGAGGGCTGTGCTGGGAACACTTGTAACATTATACTCCACAGTTTTTTTCTGTGCCACAGAATAACATTAGATTGATGGTCTTAGCCGGTACCTGACATATGTTCTGTGGCATGTCTAAGTAAAGCACGCTGAATGAGACTTACCACAAGCTCTCAGGCTTAGATTTACAGCGGGAGACAATAGCACTTGCTGGTGCTTAAGTTCATCTCAGATCCCCTTTCTCTTCTATCTCAAGAGAAGGAAATAGTTCCTCTATCCTGCTCCTTGTGTCATCATACTGTGCAAAACAATAAGGAGATGATCCTCTGGTAATAAAGTCAATGACAATGAACTGAAATGTTGTATGTTCTCACATTTTCCAGATGTGGGGCGGTTTATTTTCACCTGTACTGAATAGATATGTACTGAAGAACTTTGGTATGAATGCAGAGGTTGGCTGGTGGAAGCTGGTGGCACATTGGCAGTGAGGCTTCAGGAACCAGAACAGGAGCTTCATTGTGTTATTTCATGAGAGCAGGAAGCCGTCAATAAAAAAAAAAGAACAAAACAAAAATAAGTCAACACCATTAAGGCTGCCAAAGCATACACTCTGAAAAGGCAAAACGTTGGTATCCACCTCAAAAGCAAATATCAAGCTAAAATGGACGACTGGGACAGGAGACGGATGAGTGCGTGCAAAAGGCCTCACTAATGCACAAATCCATCTGACCGGCCGCTTCCACCAAAAACCTTGAAAATGTTTTACACGTGGAAATGGACAGAACCCAGCTGCCAGGTCACGATGGCGTTGACCTCACTAGTGCCTGGACCAAGGAAACATATTTGTAGATGCCTTGGTGAACACCTTAAATCAGTCTAATGAGCCATAAGGAAAGGAAAATAGCGATCAAGAAGGCTTAGCTCGTTTGGGACCGATTTACTCAACTTTGAATAAAAAAGAGGGGATTTATAATCGTATTTGCTTGGATAACAAAATCAAATCAATTAAGTATATTTCCATTTGAAAATTGTTCGTTATGTTATTTACTTACAGTATTATCACACACAAAATGGAGAGTTTTTGTTCTGATGTGATGTTTCTTTAGACTGGAGATATTAATCAAGCATGAGTTAAAATTTAGACAGACGCAGAAAGAAAGCAGCTGAGCAAAAGACAATGGTTAAAAGTGAATTTATGATGTGCTGTGCGGATTCCAGATGCTCCTGGGCTGGGAATCGGAGCAGGGAAGCAGCAATGAAAAGCCCTGCCATTGTTATCTTGATGGTCAGATGAAACGGCATTTGGCTCCATAAAGCTGCTCATTGGCTCTTTAGCAGGCACCATTTTACTGCCATGTTTGCTCCCTTTTTTCTGACTTCTGATAATTCTGACCCAAACACGGAGCAATTAAGAAGAGCAGTTGTAAGAGAAGGAAGACACGGTCCTTTTGAGCTCTGGATCTTCAAGCCCCCAGCAGCCAACGAACTGGGGAGGGGGGGGGGGGGTTCTGGTTTGCTTTACTGGGAAGGTTAGAGATGTTTCCACTGCAGGCCAGGTCCAGGCTCACTGGTAAGTACCATGAACTGGGGCAGAGCCAGCCTCAGATTTATATGTACTGCATTCATTGGCCCTTTAAACAGTCTGCTTCCAAGAACATTCCACTTAACACATGTGAAGCTGTTCAGTCAGGATCTGGTTAGAGCCTCCATCAATATGGTCTTAGTCAAACAGCACTTACTTTCCATCTGCGTCACATGTACACATACCTGTTGAAAGTGTAATATGATAAATCAGATTTTGCTAATAAAAGATGTTGCCATTTAAGATGACAAGGTATAGTCCAATAACATGTTGCAATTTAAGATGACAAGGTATAGTCCAATAACAAGAAATCATCTTGCTTGAGCCAATCAAAGGAGTATTTGTACTGTCCTCACTGCTGAATGTCAGTATTGCAACAGAAAAGAAACTAAATGTTTCAGCTATGATCACAAAATGTTTTCTGTGGTTTATGTTGACTATGGTATTTAGCATAGTGATGTTAAGTGTTTTATCTTTGAGTAACATATGTGCCAGTCAATCAACCCTAATCTTGCATCTTAAAATGTCATTTTTTATGTGTGGGGCCTTTATCTTTAATATCTTTTTAACATAATTTAATATAATTATATTTATTTAATATCATTCTAATTAACACTTTTTTTGGACTCTCCCGAGTAAGAGAGGTTAAAAGTTTATGTTTTTATTTCATACATGTTTGCTGTAGGGTGTGTTAGCTGTATGTAGGATATGCAAATATATGACTAAAGCTCTTCTTGAGCATACTTTGCAAAAAAGCACTGCATATGCATTCAGTCTGGTAACACTGCGTATGCATTCAGTCTGGTAACACTGTGTATGCATTCAGTCTGGTCGCACTGCGTATGCATTCAGTCTGGTAACACTGCGTATGCATTCAGTCTGGTCGCACTGCAAATGCATTCAGTTTGGTAGCACTGCAAATGTGTTTCTCAATACTAAGAATGTAAAGAGCATACTTGCTCTTGTAAACTTACCTTCAAAGAATAAACTTGGGGTGCAGTGAATCATGAGATTGGTTTTATTTGGCAAGGATGCAGCCATTGTATCTTTGATATTTGGGGCGGGGTAAGAATGACATTGGGGGATTTTTACCATCCTCCATTTTTCTGTCCCTGAGTATTGGAACTGGTCTTTGGCCATGTAAGATGATGTCAAAGGGGTGAATGAGAACATAAGCATGGTGAAGTATGCATATTGAGAAACACCCCAGGACTGATTAGGTCCTGTTGTTGCTCCCATCTCCTCAAGTCAGTTCCTTATGCTGTTTTCTTCCCATTTTACTGCATTTTTTCCCACCAGCTGTCCAGGCACAAATGGGCTAAAGCGGCACTGTGTGATCTTCAGTGATACTCGGTCTGCTTTTACTGTCATGCCCGTCCCCTTTCTGTTTGCTCTGCAGTGGCCTTACGTCTTAACTGAAGTTTTCTGTCCATAATTTCTGTCTTTCGCCTTTATCTTCCCTGCCCTCTGTTCCACTCCCACTCTGTCTAGCTTCTTGCATTTTTTTTCCTTCCCTGTCTCCACTCCTTTCTCTCCTCCTTTCTGTTTTTCCATTTTATGGGAACCAAAGATGGATTGCCAGATTAGGGAGGTATGAGGTAAAGAGAATGAAATGTGGCTACACAAAAGTCTGTGCCAGAGCCTAAGAACTTTCACCTCGTGCTCATCACTGACAGATCTAAGGTTGACATGTCTTGCTGTTTAAATGATCAATGAAAGACCAGGCGGTTTTGTAAACAAATGGTTCTAGTTGTCTGAGGGCTGTATTTTACAGATAATGAATGATCGTGTGGAGGGATTTTTGACATTGTTCCGTGTTCTGAAGGAGCCGTTACGTAATTTGTATCCAGAAGGAATTACATTTTGAGACTTGCAACTAACCTATATTAATCACAGAAGTTGTCTGGGTAAATAAAATTTGCAACTCAGATTCATGGGATCTTTCCTTTCAAATGGATAAAGATTCTGTGAGGTTGTTTATGTCATTTAAAGAAGGTTACACTGTGAATGAATCTTTTTTGTTTGGATTGTAGCTTAAGAAGGGACATAATTGTGGTGGATGCCTCGCCACCTTCTGATCGTTGCAGCTACCTGCTGAATATAGAAACTTTCCTCATGAGCATTGCTCTCCTAAGCCAGTGTTTCCCAACCTGGTCCACAGGCCCAACCTTGCCTCAGTCCATGTTTCTGATCCATCCCAGCTCAGGAGGGAGCAAAAATGTGGACTGTCTGACTGGTAGCTGGGAGGGAGCAAAAAAGTGGACTGTCTGACAGGTAGCTGAGACGGAGGAAAAATGTGGACCATCTGGGTGTTCTGGAGAGATACTATCCTAAGCATGGCATTGACAAAATGAAACAGCTGCCAAGGGAAACAAAATTGCAAAATCACTCACGTTACACATGGATGACACTGCTGAAAGATAAAAAGAATAAATTATCAAAAGACTGACAAGAAGCAAGTTCGTGTTTCTGGTTTTTCAAGCTGTAGTTCTATAGAACAAAACACATTAACCAGACAAAGCATTTTTTAATGAATAGGCTCCTCTGTGGGAGGTGCACTAGTGCAGTAGTTAGCACTGTTGGTGCACACCTCAGGGACCAGGGTTCGAGTATGTGCCATGGGTGAGGGTTCTCACTCCATCATCATAAGCTTTCTTCTGGGTGCTCTGGTTTCCCCCCCCACAGTCCCAGAACAAGCTGAGGTTAACTGGAATTGTCAAATTGCCCGTAGATGTGAATGTGCCCTGTGATGGGTTGGCACCCCTTCCTGCGTTATTCTGGGATAGCTTCTGGACCACCATGACCCTGAATAGGACAAGCAGATCTAGAAAGCAAATGAACTTATATTTTCCTAAATGTTCTAAAATAAAATACAGAATGGTTAGCTGACTTTGTTTTAGTTCATTTTAGCTACCGGAGCAGATTGAGATTGTGATGTTGATGCTGTACAGACCATAATGACCAGAGCATTTCCAGTTCAGCAAGCGAAATCACTCTGTTTTTGCCGATGGCTGGACATGAACAAAAGTAGGAAGATTTATTTAGAGGGATACTGTCTTCCTAATGAGTTGTTACACTGATGTTATGAGAATTTATGACTATTGAATAAAAAAAAAAAACTGGACATATAGAATCTAGAATACTTTTGCCCAATCACAAACCAATGAATTGAGAATAACAATCAGTAGTTATGCATGTGTGCGATCAGTACATACACTCACATGCTAAAGAAACTGTGGAGTATGATCGATTTTACACAGTGGTGAGTAGCTGTTAAATAATGTGCTGTACTCATGTGAGATGTTCAGTCATGGTTCTGTGATGGATCAAACCTACTCGTTCACAAACCCGAGAGGTGGGCTCCATCAGAGGCATAAGAACCAAGGTTCTGAGGGGACACGCCATTGTTTGGAATGTTTGGCCGGTTATGGTTACCTGTGGGTGTGATTCAAAAAATTGTGGAGTCAAACGTCCATAAGTTGTCTTAAGCAGTCACTTGGTATTGCAATCAATAAAACATAAAGGACAAGCTGGCAGCACAAAGATATACATTTTCTTTGATCCTGACCTGATCCAGAACCCTTCACCAGTCTTTCCAGCATGAGTATATCCTACTGCCAGTAACTAGTATTTTACCTTATCACAATAAAAAAACACTAAACATTAAAAACAGTTGACTCAAGTTTGTTGATAGATGCATGACTCAAGAAGACCACTATCATTGTCAAGATGCGTTGTCACTGTCTTGAAGTACTTCTGACATTTGTGAATTATGACTATATTTCTTTGATGAATTTGAAAGATAACTTATGATGAGACTGATTCGCAGGAGAGAAACTGAAGGTACAGCTACTACCCCTGCATTGATAGGGGAGGTAATGTAGCCTGATTATTCTCATTATATTAAAATATGCAAATTATGCTCGTGATCAGTGCCAAATCTGCATGTGCTCTAAATACCACCTAGTCAGAAGTGTGAAGCAGTATAAATTACTTGCCACCAATATGTTTTTTCTTGTGGTTATAAAACAATCCTGATAACATTGTGTTAATCATTTCTCACCTCACACAAGTGTGAATGCTGCACGTTGTGTACACAGTGTTTTGAAATAGTAATACAAAAAAGTATTCCAGTACAACTTCTTTTAATCATCAGGGAAGCTAAATAAATGTACACAGAGCAATGTTTGATAATTAACGCCGGAAGAAAATTAACAAGCATGAGCACATTACCTGAGAATGGGCTGGAGGCTTGCTTACATTCACAGCTTTAATTTAAGCCCAAAGGCGATTCTTAACAAAAGGGCTTACAGTGTGACATTTTAAATGTAGCGGATGAGACTTTGAAATTGCTGCAGTCTTTTACTTTAATGGCACCATAAAATGTTATTAGCTCCACATAACTCCCAGATATACTGGATTTTATAATAACGTTTAAAGTGTAATTTATTTGCTAGAAAGGATTTGGGAGAGGTTTAAATTCTGATATAAAATACAACAAACATATAAACATTAGGTATTTAGGAGGCTCTGATGGTATTGTGATGGTGTTCTGATGGTATTGTGATGGTGTTCTAATGGTATTTTGATGGTGTTCTAATGGTATTTTGACAGTGTTCTGATAATATTGTGACAGTGTTTTGATGATATTGTGACGGTATTTTGATGATGTTCTGATGGTATTGTGATGGTGTTCTGATAATATTGTGATGGTGTTCTGATGATATTGTGATGGTATTTTGATGATGTTCTGATGGTATTGTGACGGTTTTCTGATAATATTGTTATGGTGTTCTGATGGTATTGTGACAGTTCTCTGATGATATTGTGACGGTGTTCTGATGATATTGTGATGGTATTTTGATGGTGTTCTGATGGTATACAGGTACCAATCTAAGGCTGGCTGTTGCTCACACCAAAGCTTTACGTTGACATGCTGCCATGTCACTCAGTCTAGCACAACAGGCACTGTCACCCGGATGGTGTTGCCGTTAACAACAAGGCATGTGCAGCTTGCATTACAGAAGGCTGTCACCCGGATGGTGTTGCCGTTAACAACAAGGCATGTGCAGCTTGCATTACGGAAGGCTGTCACCCGGATGGTGTTGCCGTTAACAACAAGGCATGTACAGCTTGCATTACGGAAGGCTGTCACCCGGATGGTGTTGCTGTTAACAACAAGGCATGTGCAGCTTGCGTTACGGAAGGCTGGACTTGCTACGGCCAGGCCTCCTCTCGCAACTAAGGACCAGAAGGATGGAACACACTGGGGTAGAGAATGAGGAGGCAGGTCAATTCAGAGGAAACGTTTTCAGGTCTGGGGGTTGGGGGGGGCTTGTCATGCCTCACCCTTTTGGTAGTGAAGTGCTTTCAGGAGAAGAAGGGCTCCCTTTCAGAGGTAAGCTGAGAGGATGGGGCACACCCTGCGTTAATTATGCCGTAATATGTCAGAATACCTCAGTCCTGGTGCTCTTCCAAGAATGAATGCATGCAGAAGCTTGGAGGGGGTAGGCTGTCAATGGTTCACTGGCTATCTGTGGAGGAAAATAAATAAGGATTGTACACTGAGCCCCTGTTTTTTTCACTTTCTTTTGCGGTGTGTTTTACAGAATTTTTCACTTTCATGCTAATCATGTACATTTGTGGTTCTCTGGGGCAGATTCATGTTGCTGTGTCGAGATGCAGCCCAGAAACTGAAAGTGCTTCATTCTAGCTAAAGTCACATAATAACAACCTATTACAACAAATGCTTGTAAGAGTCCATGATAATAAACAATATGTTACCTGTTTATTACAGCTGTGTAACCTATTTTAGGGTGTGCTGCCAGGGTGTTGTATTCTGAGTATGTATTCATTGTGTGGTTTGTCATAATGTATTACACACAATCAGAATGTAATTAAAGACTGTAATTAAATGTCGGTCATCTTTTTGGTTAAATTGAGCAGTTAACTCATGTGACAACTTTGTCCCTTTGCAAATTTAGCCAAGTGCCAAATTTAGAATTCATGCAAGCTTGTTTGACTCCCGGTGAATCAAGTGCTGGACTGGGATTAAAAATTTAGTTAACTGTAGGGTGGGGGGAAGGGGGTGTCACTATAAATTTTGTCAGCCCACACTGCCAGTGCTTTGTAACATGCACGTGTATCGATTCTCTCTTACTGTGATCTCTGTTGGCACAATATTCACTGCATTCCTGCAATGAGAAAATGGCACTAAATGTAATATAGCAGCATGAAAAAATAGCTGAAAAATAACACTTTAGCAGATATATCCATTGGCTTACTGTACCGATTTAGATCAGGGAGGCGATAAGTGACATATGACCAGGTCAGGTTTCTGTTCATTATCAGTACCGACCTCTGTAGATAGAATCCTGTGGCTGACTTACAGGAACCTTCTGCAAGTAAAACTAGCTGACCACTGTATCTTCTCAGAAGTTTATCTTTGTGTATCAACTGATGTCATTTCCTCAAGCCGGCTAATCAATGCGGTCAGCGATCCCCAGTGTTTGCAGTAACTGTTTAACACACTAGTGTATGTTTTGACTCGATCACTACCACACCTCCTTTGGTTAATAAATACCTCATTCAGTTATTTAACCAATTAAGGTAATTAATTAATTGAGCTGGCGGTAAAATTTATCAAACACATGGAATGTCTGGGGTGCCCTTATCAATGTTCTTGAAGCCATCCTAGAAGATATCAATACATTTTTAGAGAACGGGCGAAATTCCTCCTATTTTTTTGCATGTTCCTGTTTGCATATTTGCATATGTCCTATGTCAAACTGTGTTTTTTTCTAAGTAAATATACAGTTACTACCCAGAAAAACAGCTTTAAAGTTTTTCACAGTACTTCATTTTTTGCCTGCCATTCATACTGGATGACACGTCTGTCGTCAGCACAGCATGCATACACAAGCATTTACAAGAACTGTTGCATGGACACACCTGCCTTAAGAGACACGTGGGCGGGTGGAAGACTTACAAAAGAGCCCTTTATTTGTTTCTGGGTCATTAAGTAGAGTATGAAGTTCTCTTCTCTTTCTCAGAAAAGCAACCAAAATCCATGAAAACAATGGCTGTTTTGCCTCT
>JAODJW010000002.1:6668466-6678808 GCA_026777045.1 Hyperopisus bebe
ATTTTGAGCATAAAAGCACTTCAAAAAAGATGGATATTAATACTTACATCAACTCTGAAGTCCTCAAGCCGTTTAAATTTCCTTAAGTACTCCTGTAGCTTAGGGTCAATTGCCAGGTTCTTTGCTTTAGAGTACTTGAGAAATGCCCAGAATTTCTCAAGTCCATACAGCTGGCCTAAAGAAAAATGGGGGAACGAAAAGGTTTGGGAAAAAGGGACTTAAGTGAGGTAACCATGACATTTAATATCCCTGAAATAAACTCACCTGCTTCATAATCCCTCATTGTCTCCTCCTGAAAGTCCTTGAAAATATCTGGTCTAAATTTTCTTTCTAGTCCATAGCTGTAGTACCTGAAAAGGCACTCCAAGCCATACCTAAGGCAAACGGAGAATTAAGAGACATAAAAAATGATGGAGTAACTCAACAACAGAACCCAGAGAAAAAAAAGATAAAGAACTGGAATTGAAACACTTCAGCTTAAGCAGTTAAGATATTTGCCTGTATCCCTCTTTGCTGTCCTCCACTGCCAGCTGTTTAAACTCCTCGTACATCTTCCTGTTGAAATGGTCTCGCAAGAAGAAGGACCAGAAGCGGAAGAGAGTGTTCATCTCCTGAGACTGGCCAACACCCAGCTGCTTGCGCTCTGTTACGTGGTGAAAACGAAACACCAGCTTTACACGCCAAGGCACGAAGATGGGCAGGCATGAGAAGATCCGGCAGGTGAAAGCGAGTCCCACCATTAAGGGAGCGCCGCCTGTACTTGTGATAAACATGCTGTGTGAATCCATTCTCCTTCAGCAGCTCATGTGACGGGTGCTGGAATTTGGGCAGAGATTGAGGCGAACAGCCATAGTATCCCGTAGCTGGGATTCCTTCTGAAGGACTTGCATTCGAGCTGAGGGACGAGAAAAAAGCTTATTGATTTTCCCAGGTTAAAAAAAAAAAAAAAGACCCAGTTTCAAAGTTTCCAAAGTCAAACTATTTTGAATACAATACAAAGAGATCAGCAGATTTGCTTCAAGACATTTCAGTGATACTTTGATTCCCTGGTTGTGAAATAAAAAAAAAAAAAGTGAGAGTGTTTTTCATGTACTGGAAGATCAGGCCCCCCCCCGTCCCATCCGGTCCCTGTGATCTTAGCAGATACACAGGGGGAAAAGATGAGCTCAGGATCAAAGCAATTTTAGAAAAACCGTTAAAGATGGAGTATTAGTATGATGGAGTATTAGTATGATGGAGTATTAGGTAGACTTCTTCCTTGGCAAAAGAAGTGTACATACATGAATACTATTCTTCCCTCCTTTTCTTGGGACATCAAAATTTAGAACAAGAGCTTTTATTTTTGTGATTTGATTTAGAAAATTGTTTTGGGTATGAATTCAAAGGACCAGTTTTTAAATATAAATTATATTTATCAATAAAATTAAGTTTAATAATATAAATTATGCCACACATCTATTTTTTTGCCTTTTACTATATTAATGTTCCATAATCTGTTGTTCAGGATTCTGTTTGTGTGCACAAGAATTTTCCTCTCGGATAAATAAATGTTCCTTCAATGCTATCAGTTTTGACTACTAAATCTGACACAGGCAACACCAATAAAGAATTGATTCTGCAATTACAAAAAGGCAAATCAATATCAATGCAATCGTTTGCTTCTAGACGTCAGCATTAGTTTACGCCACCACTTAAGGTATCTACCTATACAAATGGTCCCAGAGTATTACAGGGCTGCCAAACCCCCCCGAAAGCTAACCTGACTGCTGCTGTGTGGGAGGGGTGCTCACGGGAGTCCATCACCCAGCCCACGTGGCATTCCATGGGGGGGTTAGAACTGTACCGAGTCTTCCTCTTGCGTGGCGTCTGCAGGACGAGAAAGGCAGGAGTCACCATGACAGGTCTGAACTCGCCGTCCCGTGCCCACGTGGATGGGGGGGGGGCTCCTTTATCTCACCTTGGCATCAACGGGCCGCCCCTCCTTCACCACTGGGTAGAAACGGGGCATCTGACTGGGGTCCTTAAGCCGAGGCGTGCGAGGTGTGCGGGCACCGCGGTAGCTGGGCGAGTCGGGCACGGTGGCTGGGAGAGAGCGGGCAATCGAGGACGGTTCCGGGGCACCGAAAAGCTTATTTGCCAAAGCATCTGTGGGGACTGAGAATAACGAGAAGGGAACTTGACTGGACTGGTTTGTGTTTGGAGAGAAAGATGGAAGAAAACGTAATTCCCAATAACTTTAATTAGTCATACGGTTAAGTTAATCAGAAGCATGTCAAGACTGGCTATTAAAATCGCTCACGTTGGTCGTAATCATGTGCTCCCGTATTCAGACAAGGCCTGTACAATTCGCCTATGAATTATTCTTAGTCCTTCCATCCCTTAAATCAGTGGAGCCCCCGCTTACTTGGCTGGGGTCTTGGGGGGGCAGGAGGTACTTCTTGGTTGGGGTCCACAGGAGCTTCTGGAGTCAAGCAGTCAAACTGCTCTCTGCTAATCAGGTGGACTTTTTTGAAATTCTCAACTTCTTGCTGAAAAATATTCACAAACATTCATTTAAATGTCAGTACATTTTATATACATGACAAGCAATATTTAGCGTATCTGTCCGTATCTTTCACACAGACATTTTCCTTTTATTTTGTATCAATTTTTTTGACTGACCCATTCAGTTCTGTTTTTGCCATTTTGCTATTAATTGCAATTGTAGCCATTGGCTCCCAAAGGGACACTAAACACAAATGTTTGGTGTTTTATGTTACTGCAAAGGTGTCCCTAATTAAAAAGGCCCCCCAATGAGCCTGCTTATCAATGAACTTTTTCACTCATAATAGCTCTTTTAGAACTATATTTTGCGTTTCTGTTCATTTGGAATGAAGGTTTTATAAGACCAAAAATGTGCGACATTTTTACTGAATAAGTCAAGCGTCCCAAGACTTCCTGTAAGCACTTTATATACAAAATATACATTAAGATGTTGGCTTAGTTAAATGCAGGTAACTATGCTTTACAGAACTACTGCTCATTAAGAGTGGGAATAACAAATATTGCCACAACAAACGATTATTGAAGAGACCAGGCAAATGCAAGACTCACTTTGATGGTGGCATACTCCGGCATATAAGAGTCACTCCACAGGTCTTGCTCATAGTAGTACAAGCCATCATTGATGACCTTGGCCAGCTCAGAGGTCAGCTTGGACCGTGACGTATGGTTCCCAGTACGGTCTCCCCCGGGATGCTTGCGCAGGTTAGGGGGCGTCTGAGTCACAATCAGGATCTTGTTGACATCGTGATCATCGATCTCGCCGTCCGAGTCCTCGTCTGACCAATCGGTAAAGGTGTTGCGTCGCCCGTCGATTTGCTCCATCTCCTCGTCGAACATGAAGTCCAGCTCCTCTGGCTCATCCTGGTCCCGAGTTGGGAGTCGGGCCTCTTCCACGTCCTGTGGGGGGGTGACGGTCATGCACATGTATGCATCTGCACCACAGGCATGGGAAATACAGGGTGGCTATAGAAAATAGCTTTTTAAAATGGAACATACCTTTGGTTTGACTGGTGAAGGTCGGGGCCTCTTTTTCACCTCAATCCATGAGTCTGAGTCCATGTCAGGCAGGCTGGCAGATAGTCCCTTGGGCATAGTCTTCAAATTGCTGAGATCCTCAGTTCTGGACAGCCCTGGAGTGGATACTCTTGGAGACCCTGGGGCAGACTCTGTGGATGACACAAAAGCAATGATGACCTCCAACCAGATCTCTTGCTTTACTGACAAACCTCCTGACCTCAACACTGGGCTTGTCAGCATCTCCTCAGTCACTCAGCCTTGCTTAGTGGGATTAGTTGCCATGAAAGTTTCACCTGTCTGTTTCTCAGAGGCTTGGCGAGGAACAAATTCTGCACAATGGATGAGCTGAGAGAAGTCCGTATGCGTGTGGTCTGGCACAGTGAAGCCGGGTAGAGGCCACTTCTCTGGCTCCTCCCGTGGGCGAATTTTCAGCTCTATGACCTCCACCTCTTTGCTGTTCTTCAAGGCCTACAGGTAGGAGCAAATACACCATGGCATAGAGGCATGTAAAACTAAAGACGGCAAAGAAACAAATCTATTTGCTAAACACGACCATGTAATTTCATTAAACAGGTTTTTTCAAAGTCTGATGGGTAAATACATTTGTTTGAAACCAAAAGGATGAACCATGCAGATGGAAAGTATAATAAAATGAAAGAACCTTGTTCATGTAAATCATTTGTACGATTCGTATCCGTATAAAGGTTTATATAAGTTCACTGCACAGATGGTGAGTGCATTAAAAACTGATTCAACGGAAGTGCTAATCTTGGGGTTGATCATCGAAAGGTCCAGACCTCCATGATTAGCCTGAGGTCCGTGGTCAGAGCTTGCACACGGTGAAAGCTGGCTATGAGAGCAATGGGCAGGAATCCATTCTGGTCCATCTTCCGACGTAGGAAGAAGTCCCTCTCCAGGTTCTCAACACTGAAGTAATACTCACTATAGAAACAAACAGAGGAGAACTCGATCCAGGCTTCTGGACGTCAACAAGCCAAGCTTTGCAAGGACAAAGCATTAAACAGAGTCTCCTGTGTAACAGGCAGGCACTTACATTTGCCTCTTGACGTAATCCTTGAGATGTTCCTGGTCGACAGAATAGAGGTCACTGCTGCTCATGTTGTCATAGTAATAGGTGACGGTGCTGTTGAACTTCTGCTTTTGACAGTATCTGTCGTTGCCATCGTAGGTCTTAGAGACATGTGGATGTTCAAAGTGCCCTACAACATCACACATGGGCAAACACACGGACTTACACTGGTACTTCACATACCCATGAAGTGTACAAAACAATGTGTTTCAATACAGTCATTACCTTGATGCAGAAGCTGAAAATATCACATTTCCAAATAAGGTAAAAGAACTTTCTAAGAGCAAGCTGAGAGCCAAACTATACACTGTGCAGTTATTGCAGCACTAAGGCTGTCGTTTGAGGTCAAGATACAATATATAACAAAATACCATGAAATGAAAAAGGACCATATTTCCCTCAAAATAATAATTATTATTATTACTACTATTGTCCACCTGCAGTGGTGCCCATGGAGTTGGGGGTCAAGGGTCTTGCCCAAGGGCCCACAAATGTGACTATGCTGTGGATTTTTGGTGTGCAGTCACCATGTACACAAACAGAGCGCCACATTTACCATGTACATTTACCAGCACATTACATGGGACGATTAAAAGTCGGTTTGTGAATCTTGCATGTTTCCCCTCATCTTAATAATTCCGTAGACTTACCCCAGGCTCTTCCTCGTCCCCTGCCCCCACCGCGTCCCCGGAAACCGCCACGAAAGGAGGTGCCCTCCCTCCTCACACTGGACACATCGCCTGGATCCTCCTGCCGCTCCGCCTTCCCACTGTCCCAGTCTGCGACCACACAAACCAGACTCTCTCACCGCTACGGACTCACAAACAGCCAAAGCAGTTTTAAATGGGGACATTTCCTATTTCCACACTCCACGATACACACCGGTCCCGCACATCATTTTTCCGGTTATGTAAAAGGAGAAGCGACACGGGGGGGCCGGCGACACGGGGCGGCCGGCGACACGGGGCGGCCAGCGACACGGGGCGGCCAGCGACACGGGGCCTCTGTGCATCACCTTGCATCTCATTCCTGTGACTGAATGACATCCTTTGGGGGTCCTTCTGCCGGCGGTTGCTCCTGGAGGCCGAGTGCTCCCCAGGACCTGCTGTGTTCATATCAATCATCAGGGGGACCCACTTCTGCTTATTTCCTATAAAAAGGAGGGTGGGGCAACTGGGTGTTACTTTGTGGGCAGTGTGATAATGCATAAAGTCCAGGAGGAAAACCCACGAGAAATAAGTTAAAAATGTAATTCCACTGCCCAGTGCCCTGTGCTGGCTGTCACAGGATCCAGGACACCTTGCAACTCTAAGTGGTCAGAAGACAGATGGATGGATGGAGGAAAATGTAATTCCAATCATTCTAAAACTTACAGAAATATTTTAAACTACAGACTTCTGCCTTTAGGTCCTGCAGCTGCAGCTTTAGGCTGTCAGTGGGCTCAGCATTCCAGCTGCCTGTGCTTCCACACTGCTTCACATACACAGTCACTGCACTGGGAAGCATCTCATGCGCTACGGGTAACGACTGTGTGCAAGTACATAACAATTTAAAACTCCAATATTTCAGTTCTAAAGTTTAAACCACTCCAGCTGTGTGAACAATGAAAAGAGTTTTCTACAGCCATGTGTACGTGGCAGTTGCATTTGGTCCGTGCACCATTCTGTAGGAAGCAGCATCCAATTTTTAGCCCTGTATCTCTAATTAGTGGGGGGGGGTATTCTGTGGGTCCACATGTGCCACTAACACCCAGGTCAAATAAAGCAAACCTAAATATACAAGCATACATAAAATAAATAGCTGACGTGAAAAGAACACTCCTTTTCTAAAGCTGCTCGGAGAGATTTGCAGCAGACGACAGCAGCAGATTCTCACCTCTCTTCTTCTGGCTGTTCTTCTGAGATTCTCCATCGCCATTCTTCTCCTCACCAGAGTCATCAGACTTAGATTTTCGATTCTCTTTGCTCTCCTCGTCTCCGTTCTCCCTTGTATCTCTCGTATTTGCGACCTTCTTGTATGCCTGCTGGGTTTCACCAGATGACAAGTTTCACATTAACTTGGAGTAGTAAAATATTAATGTTTTCAATCAACAGGTGTTATGGCCTAAGAGTAACTAATGTAAAATACCTTACTGTACTTTTTACTAGGGAGGGGAAATCCACATTAGGTATGGATCTGTGCCGGTACCGATCCGATATTCGGGTCAGTGCATCTCTACTTTTTAACCACTTCAGACATTTTGCAAAAAAAAAAAAAAACGCAGGCTTTTTACAAAACACAGGAAGGATTAAGAAAAGATCAATAACAGCCATGCGGATGTTTTTCTGCTTTTACCACTAATAAGCCAAGTTGCTTTTTTCCAGAATCAAATTAAGAGTCAAGAAAAAGAACATGAATTTGGCTGCTATAATAGGCTTAAATACGACAAACTATATTATCCATAACAGCACTGGCACTATTCTTTTGCTGCAATGTAAAACACACCACCCTCTGGTCCATTCAAGCATACTAAGCACGTGTATTGATTTATGCAAAGTATATAATGAAGTATTGATCACAGCTATTGATTTGCTGATTACAGACTTTGCCCAGTTTAGGCACTAAAAAAGAAAACTGTGGCCAATTGGAGGTCAGACATCCCTAAAAGGCCATTACTGGTTATTTCTGGGCTTGTCCCAACCTAAACTGCACTGACTGGGACATTCCCCTCTACTAGGAGGAACAGCTGCCAAACAACAGAAACATGCCAATAATGTACTAAATTTCTAAGTCAGTTAATGTAATTAGTCCATAGTGCTTTTCACCGGGGGCTCCGGTCTCCTCCCACGGTCCAAAAACGTGCAGGATAGGTTGATTGGTGTAGTTGTGTGACTGTGCATGCGAGTCTGCGTGTGTGTGCGTGTGAGTGCGCGTGCCCTGCGGTGTTCTGGCGCCTGCCCAGGGTTGGCTGCCACCTGTGCCCATTGTTCCCGGGATAGGGTCTGGTACCTCCCCCACAACTCCAGCTGGGATTAAGCGGTTTCAGAAAATGGATGTAATAATTGTAAATAATAAATTATTACAATATCAGCAAACGTTTTCTGAACCCATAAATGAGTATGACATTACTGGTCAGGTGTTACATTACTGGTTGTTACACAGCTTCCTGTTTCTCTGTGGGAGGCAGAAACACAAAGACGTCGTATCCCATGACCGACACACTGCCACCATCTTTGTTCACAATATGTCCTGTTTTTAAAAGATGTTGTGGCTTCGGAGCTGCTGGGTTTCCTCTTAGAGAGCGCTAAGATTTTCCACGACCAAAGCATTACCATGTGCCGCTTGCTTTAAGTCCACGAATTCAAAACCATGACTGGAAGGACGAGTCCTTCCTGGAGCCAGAACAGCACATGCCGTTTATTCTCTACTGGCATATAGAGGACAAATGGCAAAAATTAAAAATTACCCCAATCAATAATTCCAGTAAGTTCCGTGCACGTCACATGGCCCTTTGTGGGCTGCTGTAAGCTTACCTGCATGTCACTGCTTGCAATCTCGCCGGGGGTTGGCCAGCTGATGGCATCCACAAAATCCCCCGCCTAAAAATACCAATATTATAACTCATCAATGACATGGACCAGAAATTTCATCCACAGAGGGTCACAGATGCCCTTTTAGCTAAACCATTGGCCTTGCTCATGTACAGGGGTTTTGGCTCCACATTCTGCAGCACTCTCACACAACAGATGAGTCAGTGTAATAATAATAATAATAAAAAAAAGACCTTTTAAACCAGTCAAAACTTCATTCTTTTTAAGTTGCAGGCTAATGCAGCCTCTGTATGGGATATGAGTTTAAACAGGGTCTTACGCATGTCAATAACAGAACAGAGCTAAAGGTATCATGATTTGATCATGACTGCTTTTTCTATGAAGCCGCTCTGCTGTGCGTTAATCAATAGGAATTAGGTGCATTTAAAACAGGTCAGACTCCATATTCAGTGATGTGAGGGTGGCTCCAATGCGGAAAAAGCCGAAACTCTAAAGCCTCCAAGAAATAATTTGTTCCGAAAGGGAGACAGGCATGTAAATGCAGGGGACTGTGCATTTATGATTTAACAATTACAGATCAGCACACAGATACTATCCACAGTGACTACAGCCATATGGCTTATATGATGGAGAGAAATGACACACATATACCTTTCCGCCTCTCTTTGGTCTAGAAGGTCCTGCTTTCACCAGCCTGGCTGGTTGCACTGGTTCTGCGGAAATAAGGAAAAGTCAGTTATGGCACCCAACTTGACCTAGAACAGATGACAACTATGAAGAATTAACATTCTATGACATTCCAAAAAAAAAAAAAAAAAACTGATCTATATTGTGGATCGCAATTATAACTAAAAGTATTATGATATGACATTTCAGCCATATAACCCACAATCCCACTCGTCTCCACCGACGTTGTGTGATAGGCAAGATAAAACACTTAATGGTCAATGTGTGTTTGTAGCTTCTTTACAGTGTGCGACAATGACATTAAATCTGCAGTGTGAGAGATATAAAAGAAAAACTTTTGGAACAACCAATTTAATTAGACACTTGCTAATTATTATTAAACTAATACAATCAGAATTGACCAGGATCGGTGTCGGCAAGTCAGGCTTAAAATAAATTGCCAATCAGATCGGCCAAGGAAAACGCAATTAGTGCATCCCTATTTCTTGAACATTGAATCTGCACATATTTAAACAAATTAATGACAAATAGGAAAGTGGTAAACTGTCAAAATATAAATGGCTCCTCTCAAATGGTGACATTTTAAAATGACAGGCTATGCTAAGAAGCTGAAACGAAATGCACTTAACAAAACGGCTTTTGTTGGGGGAGGCTGACCTTGCATTTAGAAGGGTCCACAAGTCAAACACTGAGCAAATATTGGCTCATCTCTAAAATGATTAAAATCAGGTAGTGGTAGGTCACATGGCCTAGTGAGAACACTGCCCATTGACCAAGTGACTCAAACACTGTTCAGCTGATCTGGAGACTAGCAGATAGCGCAGCACAACAGATGAATCTTTGAACTGAGATATTTCCGTTTATCTCTAGGGGCTGGTTTGTACCCTCGTCTAAAGAGGTAGCTGCTTAACACAAATGTTGGGTGCTGGGTGCTGACTAGTGATCCTGTATCAATATAGCTGGAAGGTTTGTTTGTGGCTGCATTTATACAATTTGATGTTTAATAGTTTCCACACACCCTGCAAGATAGGCAGTTTCCATGTTGCATCTCTAAACACTGCAGTCATGATATAGGAGGAGAAATTTGATGCCATTAATGGAAAAAAAAAAACATTCACATAAATAATAAATACAGAATTATTCCAGAGCCATCTCAGTGGGAAACAAATCAGAGATGTTCATAGGTATGAAACGTAATATAAAGACTAAAACTATAAACCCCATTATACTTTTCTAAGCTGAGGTAAAACAGCAACAGTTTCTGAGGTGAAAAAGCTTACTTCAAAGTTTTAATACTATGCAGAAATAGTGTGAAGAAAGTAATGAACAAGAGAGTTTTTTTAAAAAAAAAAAAAATCTTTGGAAATGACTAAGAAAGGAAATATCAATGCTGAAAATAAGGAGAAATGTGTAAGTATGTATATATTTAACACACACGCTAATCAATAATACAATAAAAAGAACTGTCAAGGTG
>JAODJW010000002.1:6722293-6735951 GCA_026777045.1 Hyperopisus bebe
AAACTGTCACTAGTGCTTAGAAGAATAGACCTGGTTTTTGCTTTTTAAGGTGACAGTTATTCATTCCTGTGAAGTTTGCCTGGTTCTCTTCTGTAGAGGAATAAGAATTATGTGTCACAAAGAAAGTGCTGCACTGTGAATTATAACACTGTAGGGTGTGAGATTTAGGATGATCAATTTTACATGTGGCTACATTGGAATCATAGTAGAAAAGAAATGTCAAGATATGACAAGCGTGAGGCAGAGATTAAGAACCTAATTCAATCTTACAGCAAACCTTTTTCTCTCAAGAAAAGAGGCTTTTGCTGGAAGTGCTGTGCTTAGCGAACAATCATTGCAGTTTATTTGCATAATAGAGTTTGAGGGGGCATTGTAATGCATTGGCAGATAGGTAGTCTCCTTTACCGTCAACAAAAGAACCGTCATAAGGTATGAAGAAGTCCAAGAGTATTTCACACGCAAGACAATGTTTTTAAAAAGCTCTTGATGGAATTACCATGGAACAACTGGAACTGGAACCAAGCCTAGATTACAGAAGCTTTAATCAAATATTGCTTTAGAATGGAACGGTAGCACTGTTGCCTCATACCTCTGGGACCAGGGTTCGAGTCTCCGCCATGGAGATAAGACACGCATCACAATTCATTAATGATGAATGATGTGGACTTTGCATGTTCTCCCCATGTCATGGTGGGGTTTCCTCCAGGTACTCCAGTCTCACCCCACAGTCCAAAAACATGCTGAGGTTAATTGGAGTTACTAAATTGCCCATAGGTGTGCATGTGTATGTGAAGGGGGTGTCAGCGCGCCCTGCGATGGATTGGCACCCCACCCTGGGTTGTTTCCTGTCTTCTGCCCATAGCCTCCATATCGGCTCCAGATTCCCTACACAGGGCAAGCGGTTAAAGAAAAGGATGGATGGCAGTATCATGACCATACGTGTTATCAGTATCATGATCATACATGTTATCAGTATCATGACCATACGTGTCATTAGTATCATGATCATACGTGTTATCAGTATCATGATCATACGTGTTATCAGTATCATGATCATACGTGTTATCAGTATCATGACCATACGTGTTATCAGTATCATGATCATACGTGTTATCAGTATCATGACCATATGTGTTATCAGTATCATGATCATACGTGTTATCGGTATCATGACCATACGTGTTATCGGTATCATGATCATACGTGTTATCGGTATCATGATCATATGTGTTATCGGTATCATGATCATACGTGTTATCAGTATCATGACAATACGTGTTATCAGTATCACGATCATACGTGTTATCAGTATCATGACCATACGTGTTATCAGTATCATGATCATATGTGTTATCAGTATCATGACTATACATACGTGTTATCAGTATCATGACCATACGTGTTATCAGTATCACTTTGCAGTGTTAATGCTACTCAGTGCTGTGGGGGTGTGGCTCTGTGGATTAGCATTCTGTCCATAACTGAACAGTTTTTGGATGAAACCCCATGGTCACCGAACAAACATACATACTAAACATTAATTCTCTCCTAATAAATACAAAAAAATTTATTGTTTGCAAAGTTTTTCTAATATTAAATGCAAACACACCGGACACATGTACAATTTAGATGAAATATACCGGATATCTTATTACAAAAGGCATTTGTGCTAATCTACAATCCCGTTTGGCACATCATGAAACAAAAAATACTAAACTATTGAGCAACTGATATCCTATATCAGGCAAAAATGGGACAACATTTCACTTTCAGAACTCCAGCAGCTGGTATCCTCAGTGCCCAAACGTTTAGCGAATGTCGTTAAAAGAAGCAGTGAATCAACACAGTGGGCAACAAGCCGCTGTACCAGCGTTTGTGAAACGTATTGCTGGCATCAAGTTCAAATTGCGAACAAGGACATGATTTGGAAGTGAAAAGAAGATGTGAAATATCTGGAAGAGCATTATACTATATACTGGAAAAGCAGTGCATGTGATGAGTGATGCACGGTACTTACAGGAATGGTCATTATGTATCCCTCCACCCCGATTCCGGGTAAGTGCTTATAAAATGGATATATGACATACTTATGCATACATATGTAACTGAAGTATTAAATTGCAGCCTACCTGACCAAGACTGAAAGAAAAACACATGTAAGAGATATAAGCAAATGTATGTCAACAAAAACATGTCAAAGTTGCATGGTGACAATAACATTCTTGAATAAGTATATATAGGAGTGAAAGAAGTACACAATTCATTCTTTTTACATGTAACAGATGAGAATCACACAGTGCTTTTTCTTAAGCTAAATCCTGTCCTCTTGGTGTAATTGGATCACCAATGACTGCTCTTGGCAAAGACCATTACAACATACACCACATAAGATCACCCTTCACCTCACGCAGAAAATCACACAGGTTGACTGGGAGCTATCAGTGAATATAATGTTTGTTTTGCTTCAATGCTGCTTGTTCCCTTGAAATTAACACCAGGTTTCAAGTTGTGCATGAGTGAGCATCCCATTCCCACAGAAACATCAACAAGGGAGTTATAAAAAACCTACAAAAGCGTAATACCAAGTGTAGCAAACTCTATTAAATATGAACTATTTATATTCGCTATTGCTCTTAGCAAGGATATTAATGTTAGCACAGGATGTCAGTGTGGAAGGGCATGATTGGGTTTCTCTAAAGAGAGTTTGTTGCGAGAGATAAGGATCAGCTTCACATGTGAACCTGTGAGGAGAAACAGCACTACATGGAAACTGGTAACACTGTATACAAATAATATAGTATTATACTATTAATTATGTATGAATTAACCACAAACTAAGTCTTAGTTACATACTGATCCCATGTTAATTCATCATTAATGAATTGTGATGCATGTTTTATCTCAAGCAGTTACTATATCCATCCATCCATTTTCCAAACCACTTATCCTTCTGGGTCACGGGGGGTCCGGAGCCTATCCTGGAAGCTACGGGCACCAGGCAGGGAATAACCCAGGTTGGGGGGCCAGCCCATTGCAGGCAGTTACTATATTTGTTATTATATCTGTTAATGCTGTAAACCTTTTTGAACTACTGAAGGAACAAGTAATGAATTACACAAGTGAAATACTGATCTCATGTTTGTTCACGATTAATGAATTGATGCATCTTTTATCTCGAGTAGCGACTATATTAGTTCATGATTTGTTCAGAATTTGTATTTCAGTACAAATGGAGCCATTACTAAGTATTTGTGCCCCATCAAGTAAAATATTACCTGGAAACTACATGATGTTAGTTGCGTGTTCTTATTTTTATTAATAGAGATGTAGATTTATTTATATATGTTTCTATATACAGATACTTGAACCTATTAAATTATGTTTGCATGCATTTATAATAATCATATTCCTTGTTTGAGGCTCCAAAATAGCCCTGTTCTACTCGATATTTTGGTATTTCATTTTCATGATACCACTTAAAAATATGAAGCTGTATTAATGGAAGAGAGACAAACTGGGCTGTATCTAATTGATGTCAACCGCATCTTATGGTTTCCTAAATCAAACATTTGGTATGTCTTTTGTTTTTTTATGAATCAGGCAGAGCTGAGTCTTATCATTATGTTAATAGTTTGTCAATTCAAATCTTTGCATTCATTATTGAAATCTGAATGAATTGTTTGCTTCACAAACTCCAGTAATCACTCTGTCTCAAGCTCACTCAAGCTTCTTGCAGAATTGTTGACTGAAATGCCTGCAGCTCTCATGGCAACAGCTTAGGGTAAATATAATAATTGAATTCTAATTTTTTGGACCTTCCCACATTGTATGTAAAATAAACAAACACAGAGATAAATAAATAAACGTTTTCTTTCCATTTACATTTCTATTAAGTAGTTTTATTGCAAATCACCGCATGCCAAAATTCTTGATGAATTATGAATAGGTCCTGCAAATTCTCTGCTGAGATCCGCAAATTCACACGCAAATGAGGTTCACGGCTCACTGCCTTATGAACCGATAGTGGTCACATGTCAGATTCTCACCTTCGCATGGAATGCTTTTCTGCTGCTTTTCTCCCTGCGCAGTGCAAATAGAGTCTGTGCCGAATGCAAATCTGCTAGTTATTCAGGAACCAGAGGTATGTTTTCATAAAGAGCACAATTAGTGAGCACAATCTTTTCTTTCACCACTGGGCAGGATGCCACTTCACACCTGCACTCACACAAATAACTATGAAGAATTAAGTCGTGTAAGTCAACCGAACTGCATGCCTTTGGTCTGTGAAAGGGGACTGGGGTACCCAGAGAAAACATGCACAGGACATGGGAGAGCATGCAGAACATGCATGCAACACGGGAGAACATGCAGAACATGCATGCAACATGGGAGAACATGCAGAACATGCATGCAACACGGGAGAACATGCAGAACATGCATGCAACATGGGAGAGCATACAGAGCATGCTCGCAATATAGGAGAACAGACAGAATCTATGCATTTTGAATAAGTATTATCCCTTGGCAAGCAGGGAATGCTTGCAAACTACATGTGAATAAAGATGTAATATGTATAGATTGAGTCATCCAGCCAGTGAAGTCAATTTCTCTAACATGGGTCACTGCTGCTCATTATAAAGTACCCAAACATTACAGTGTAAGGCAGAAGTTAATGGTTTGTAACAAGGATAGATATAATTTTTCTTCTCATATAGGAAGAGTAGAGTTTTATGAAAGACATTGCACTATCATGAAGGGGAAGCACATTACATTTTAAATATGCAACAAAGCACAGGAAGTCAGATCCTTAAGAGGATATAAGTTCATCTTCAACAAGTGTCTCCCAGAAAACAAATAATTGGATTTGGCTGCACTTTGTTGTAACAGAGCGGAGGACAGTCATCGCAGCCTGGCAGACTGTCATCGCATTGCTTGCAGAAAAGCCACTGTCTCTGAGAAACTTCAGGGAAAATTTATACAACGAAGAATTGCAAAATACAGTCACTGCCGTGGGATTCATTAAATGCAAGGTTATCAAGACGACTTCATACAGCAAACAGATTACTAGTCCTTAAATGGCTGTAAGACAAATGCATCAGTAGCTCGTGGTTTATACGGTTTGGGGTGTTTTATGCAGCAGCGCTTAGAACAATTTACATACTTGAGAAATTAGTGAATGATGGGATATCGAACGTATAGCATGGTCCCGTGGATTGAGTTGGTATCACTAAGACCTTACACATCCAGTGTTGTCAGTGTGATGCTGCCCTCTGAGCTGACCCGAATTAACCACATGGGCCATCTTGAGACAATGTAATGTTATGAAAATGTACTATGTAAGTAAAACTGAATTGAATTGAGAAAGAAAAAAAAAATGAAAGGCTTGGGGGGCAATTGTTTAGGAAATTCCTGGTTCAAACCGTTTACAGTACTGGCGACGGCTCCTCAGAATGTAAGAATGACGGATATTTATCCATTATTTCTTGACCAGTGAATGTTGGATGATTGCTTTTCTTGCATGAAGTTCCAATCTCTTCAGTGCTGAACACAGTCTTCTTTGACATATATAAAATACAACATGGAACGTGAAAAGAAAAAAACAACGAAAACAACGAAATAGTACTATTTTAGATTAAATCAATTTGATCCCAATTCACATAGTTTGACATTTGAATATGAAGAAGAGACTCAACACATGGGATTGGTTCAGGATTCATAACCTTTTGTAAATTGTTTGGAGGAAAGCTGACTGAGTATGAGGCAGAATGACAAGAGAAAGATGAATGATGTTTTTCATTGAATTACTTACTTCCATAAAGAAAAAACTTGACTTTTCTCTGCCAACCAATGATCCTAAAATGCTTCACTTTGCTTTCATGTTTTATGCATGCGCGCATAATTTCCTATATACAGTACAGTAGCTTTTGCCAGTATATTTGCACATGGTTTGATACATGAGTAATATTTGGATGTCTATATATACAGGTGCTAATAACTCATTACATCAGACAACTGAAATGAACATGCCATTCCATGTGCATTTCCTATTGTTTAATTTCCCTGGCAATCAGTGAAGAAACTGTGTGTGACTCTGCTTGTCAGGTGATTGTGATCAGAAGGTTGCAAGTTCAAATCCCATGGGTGGAAGAATGACTTCACTGTTGGGCTCCTAAGCAATACCTTGAACTGACAGCTACTCCAGGGACTTTCTGACCCTGATTTCTCAAAATGCAAGGTGTTTTGGATAAAAGCACCAATTGAATAAATAAATAAATGCAATATCTGTATATTGTATGCAGCCTAAGGATTTCCTTGGCTTGAAAGGGGGATTCCGTCAAATCCATACCCACCCCTAATAGCCAGTTAGAGTGACTGTTTTGTAATAAAACATACGCAGCGAATATGACGCTGTTCCTCAAACATCCATTTTCTGTAACGGCGTGTCCTGTTCAGGGACATGGGGGGTCTGGAATCTATGGGTGCAAGTGAGGGAATAACCCAGGAATGGGCACCAACCCACTGCAGGGCACACACACACACACACACACACACACGCACTCGCATGTTTACATCTACAGGCAATTTGGTAACTCTAGTAAACCTGAGCATGTTTCAGGTCTGGGGGGAGGAAACTGGAGAACACAGAGAAATCGCTTGATGACACAAGGAGAACATGCAAACTCCACATGCATGGAACCATGGTGGACACTCAAACGCTGGTCTCAGAGGTGCAATGCAATAGCGTCATCTGCTGAACCACAGCAGTGCCACCCCATACCTTGAACGGAAAAGAACAATTTGTGAAAAACAATTCCGATGTAAAAAGATTGTCTTTGCATTACTCCATACAATCAGCATGAGCCAAGCATGAGTGAAAACCCAGGAAATGTGAGTCAGTAATACTATTCATGGAACTATCGTGCCACCTGTGAGAGGTGAATATGAACTCTCTGCAGTCTCTGTCCAAATTCTTGCTTGATATCAATCAATTATGAGTGACCAGCAAAAAGTGGATGAAGACCTACAAAGCTGTGATGTCATCCTGTAAGTGAAAGAACATGGGCCGTAATTACAGACTTCACGAAATGTTGCTTCACACTCCCCAAAACAGCAGCCATGCTCTGCGTGAGGTTTTGGAGTGAGATAGGAGGACTGGAAATGATGCCAGAATGACAGCTCCTCTGCGCCTCTCCTCCTCGTACCCTTACAGGAACTCCCTTCCGGAGCTCTTACCAACCTATACCTCCAGTTTACCTTAAAAATTTTCATTCACAATTTCTTGGAGTGAAGCTTCAGACAGTCGTCACCCATTTTCTTATTTTCTTTTGTCTGTACATTCCTTAAGAGTTTGGACACTTTATTTCCTTATTGATACATATCTCTGTCCAGCTTAAAGGTTAAGTCCCAAGTCCCTCTGGTTAGCATTTCCTGCAGTGGGCAGTCTAGTGATCTCAGGGACAAGTGGGCAGAGAACCAGGCATTGTGGTTGGATGGCCCACTTTAGGGTGCTCTGCAAAAGAAGCCTTTTCTTAAAACTGCGCACTGAGTTGCATTTGTGACAATAATGCCACATTATTCATACAAAGCATGAATAATGCATTGTGTTCAAACGTTATATTTATAGTGGGTGGTCTATTGGAAATTCTTTCACCTGTAAAACAAAGATATCTAATATAAACACCCTACCCTTTCAAAACAGTTAGAAAGTTGAGAGGAAAAATAGACAAAAATATACATATGACAGCAAGGTTCCTAGCCGAAGTGGTACAAGGTTCCAAACTACAACTTTAAAATGTATTTCTTTCATGGTGCTCCTATTACACCAAAAATTAAGAAATGTTCAAGTGAAAACGATGATTTCTGGAACTTTCTACCTTATGCTGCTAATTTTGGATGTTTCTTGGATGCGGTAGAAGCCAATAATGTACCAACTACTAATAATATAATACATTTTTAATTCTTAATGTAATAAAAGTCTATAATGTAATATCTGGCCAATTATGTAATACGTACATTTTCTGAACAAATATTGTAATAACTTTTTGCCAACTATGTAATTTGTTATTACATTATTGGCCAGTTTTTTCATTATCGACTTGTATTACATTAAGAACAGAAAAAATTCTATTGATATTAGCATGTTGTTACATTATTGCTACTAATTACATTATTGGGTGATGCTCTTTTCACATACAACCTGAAGCATGTATCTGCTGGTGAGATATACTCACTGGCCACTTTACCAGGTTAATAGATACACATTGCTAGTTAAGGGGTGGGATACTCTTTTTCCTATTGATTGAGATCTGGTGACTGGAGGCCATTTGAGAATAGTTGAGAACACTCAGTTATCTAGTACTGAGTCATGGCAAGCCAGGGGCCCATTCCGGGAAATTTAGAGCTCAAACAGGGGTAGCCGCTCAATGGGATGTTGATCCATCCCAAAATACATACTCTCACAATCAAAGCCATGGGCAATTTCAGCTAGTCTGCATGTTTTTGGAGTTCCTAGACGAAACCCATACGCATAAAGAACGCATGACATAGACGTACACTATATGGACAAAAGTACTGGGACACCTGCCCATTACATCTACAGGAACTTTTATGACATCACATTCTAAACCCACAGGCATCAGTATGGAGTTGGTCCCCCCTTTGCAGCCATAACTGCTGTCTCTCTTCTGGGAAGGCTTTCCACAAGTTTATAGAGTGAGGTGTAATGGTCAGGAGTCCCAGTACATTTTTCCTTATAGTGTATATCCACATAGGTGCAGGGGGTGGGATTCAAACCTTCGACATGTGAGGTATTAGTGATACTGACTGCACAGCACAGAAATCGCTGTAGGACTTTACTTATGCTGCAGTTTCCCGTCTATCCAGGAAGTACGGAATGGAGGAACTGAATTAGAATGTGGAGTATGTACTCAACTAAGTACACGTTGGTGATAAGGGATGAGTGAAAGGTACAGGTAAAGCTAATATCTACTGCATAAATCATTTTGACGGAATGCAAAGCGATAAAACAGGAATAACAGGAAAAAATGATTCCACTGCTAAGGGTTAATATGACGCTGACTGCAGTATGATAGCCCGGGAGTAGAGAGATGGCCCTGCAGTAATCTCCCTCAGGCTTCCTCTAAACGTGGGGGCTGAACTCAAAGGCGTGGGTGGAGGGTACATTTTTACTTACTTTACGTCTTCCTGAAAACTGACACCCCAGCAAGAAAAAAACAACAGTGACTGGGGTGAGTGCTGAATTCACTTAGAAAAATTCTGAAGTCGTTGTTTTGGGCTTTAGCTTTTACGGGAGCAGTACCATCAGTTAATGTAACGTCTTGACACATATTTTTAAAGCATGATAATCGAATAATAAAATGAATATAAAAATCTTTCTGAACGTTAAAGCTGTTCAACCTTCCCAAAGTAAGATGAAGTGAAGTATTGCTCTTTTTAAATTTTCCATTAGGTATAAATCCCATTAAAATGCATTTACAGCCACCATGTACATTTGGTCACTTAATTTAATTTAAAGAAATTAGCATTAGTAGTCTCAATGGAAAATGGGCCAAAAACATACTTTACACGCGGATATGGTTATTTCTGGCTCAAAGATTGACATTTACAGTATAAATTGGGTTTGTTATTCCAAGGATCTTCTTACAGAAGTCTAAAGGACGGAAGAAGGGCAAGCTGAGTTATTAAAATACTACTGCATGTATCTCAGAGAGCCAAGAATTACAGGTAAAGTTAATTGAATTGGATCAAAACTGAAAATGAGTTGTTTTATATGGCTGGCTTATTGCTTCCATTCCATTATGAATGCATAAAGAATTAATGCAGTCTTATACATACATCCTACAACTTCATCTCATGACTAAACAAAGTATTTAGGTTTAAACTGTGAGTGAGTGAGTGAGTGAGTGAGTGATTGCATGTATGAGTGAGTGAGTGAGTGAGTGATTGCATGTATGAGTGAGTGAGTGAGTGATTGCATGTATGAGTGAGTGAGTGCATATATGAGTTAGTGAGTGAGTGAATGAGTGCATGTATGAGTGAGTGAGTGAGTGATTGCATGTATGAGTGAGTGAGTGCATATAGGCGTTAATGAGTGAGTGAATGAGTGCATGTACTGTATGTGTGAGTGCATGCATGTGTTAGTGAGTGAGTGAATGAGTGCATGTAGGAGTGAGTGAGTGCATGTATGAGTGAGTGAATGATTGCATGTATGAGTGAGTGAGTGAGTGCATATATGAGTGAGTGAGTGAGTGAGTGATTGTATGTATGAGTGAGTGAGTGAGTGATTCAGTGAGTGAGTGAGTGAGTGCCTGTATTTGCCCTGGGATAGACTGGCATCCCTTCCAAGGTGTATTCCAGTCTTTGCCTAGAATAGGATCCCAGACAAACGGATGGCAGATAGATGGATTATAAACTACCTTATTTTTTCTTTATTACTTTCATTATTTACTTATCTTTAAAAAATAAGTTATTCTGAGATCAAGCTAAAGTGCAGGGCTAGTTTTGAATGAATTGGTATTGCTATAAAGACTGATTATGCATCATTTGACAAAGGAAGCGGCAGCAAATGAATTTCAGTCAGCGTTGACTGGAAAAATTAAATTGTTAGAAATAAATGTGAACAAGAACAGTAGATTCAAGAAAAGAGAGGACATAGGTATCTGAAGCAGCAACCCTCGAAAAGACTCATATAGCCATGTGGCAAAGTTATTTGAAAGCTAATTATTAATGTGTTACACGTTTATTTACTTTAGTGACCATCTATCCATCCATTTATTTTATTTTGAAAATAGTATTCAATGAATAATTTACAAAAGGAAATTTATGTTATTTGTTATTCTGGTCAGTATGAAATATGAATGTACACTTTTGCTTATTGTACTCATTACATTTTGTATAACTCCTAATACCATTTACCTAATGCTAAAAAAGGAAAAAAAAATGTTTCACATGGCTTATACTGTCAGGTGACAGAGGTAGGAGCCGACCTATGGGCAAACAATAAGGGGTTTATTAGGGCGACTGAACAGGGCTAACAACAGCGGAAAGTACACAATGGGGCGACGTCGATGACCGGACTGGGGAGCACAGGACTGGGAGGCGCTCTTATAACCACTGATGAGAAGCAAATGAGAGGCATCTGGTTTGAATCACATGAGGGCTGAAACGAGAGGCAAGACAAAATTAGTGACAAATGTGGCTCATTCGAGCCAAGGGGGCAGGAAGGCAGGACGTGTCATATACAGAACAGCACTTGTAAACAAATAAATGACAAAATGGCCCAGGAATGTTGCTATAGTTCTTCATCCCTGAAGGTGATTTGTCTTGTTGGCATTTCCTTTAATGGTTTGCTCCTTGTGGGTCAATAAACTGCAAACAGGATAATTTAAAACCAACCTTATTAGACAACCATACAGTAAATAACTGCACTACATGTTTGTGGATTCTTTTCTACAGATCAGCTGATGTACGAACTGGACAAAAATATGTAAATAAACAGGAGCAAAGTCTCAAGTGTCACTGAGTCATAAATAAAAGGGATGTGATCCACAAATGTGTAAAACCCATTGTAGGTGTACAAATCGCTCAGTGTTTTTGTGGATATGATTTTATACATCACAAATAAAAATACTTATTTGTGGATAATGATGTACTTGTGATTTTTTTTCTACAGATCAGCTGCGGACAAAAATCCATAAATAAACAGGAGGAAAGTCACAAATGTAATGACCCACAAATAGACAGGACGTGATCCACAAAGGTGCAAAATACGTTTCACGTATACAAATCGCTCTGTATTTTTGTGGGTATGATTTTATACAATACAAATAAAAAATACACGGATAGTTAAATATTTGTGGATTATGGTACATATTTAGGGGTTGGCTTCTGCGGGCTATGAATAATGAAGTTCAATAAAATCTTCCATGAACTGGCTAAATTAATTGCCGATAGCTGGGAGCACCTGTGAAAACGACGCTTCGTGAGCCATTTGCAGTATTTTTTGACCCCACTAGATGGTGCTCTTGGGTTGCTTTGGGGGATGCTTTGAGTCATTTTTTGAACAGAGAGCACTATCGAGCAGGGTCAGAAAAGACAACAGATTGTTCATGAATCTGTGTTTTGGCCATCGTTAGTTGGGAGTAGTGAGCTACAGTCACCATGTAGCCAGGGATGCACGCAGCAAAAATGCAATGGATTATGGTATGCGGAGGGGCACCATGCGGCCAGGCATGCACGCAGCACAAATGCAACGGATTAGGGTATGCAAAGAGACACTGAAGGCAACTTGGCTACAGACAGTCTACGAAAAGCAGATGTAGATGGATTTTAAAAGTTTGCTGTATGTTTTTATATGATGATTTGCCAAATATTTTCAGAATCTAAGATAGTATCACTGGCTGCCTCATTCCACGTTTCAAAATAAAAGTCTGTTTCACTTAATGGATACTACTATACTTCTATCATGTGTATTTTGCCCCGATTATTGTAAGTTCACAATGAAGTGTGAATGAATGAACCAGTCAGTGTGAGAATGAACCAGTCAGTGTGAGAATGAACCAGTCAGAGCAGCAGCGAATCCAAGTAAGCTGCCACTAGGACTGAGTTGGACTGAGAAGGAAATATGAAATAGTGTGCAAAGATATGCCAAAAATAAGCATGACGAAGGGAGGGAAATGCTGGTGCACGTGTAGGTGAGCCAGCAAGATTGGGGAGTTGTGCTCCAATTAAATGCCTGGATGATTGAATTTAATGTGCAGATAATGTGGCTGAAAAAATGAGAAGCAGGGATGTGTCCTTGTTCTTCACAGGCGTCATCTGGGCTGGTGTCACGACAGATTTTAGGATGCAGGTCCACCCACCAGCTTGCACCTCTATAGTACGTTATCATTTCTTTTTCTTTGGGGGCCACAGATCATTTTGGGAGTTCAAGTGTGTCCCCAATCCCCAGTGTTTTATGTTTTGTTTTGTTTTGATGCAGCTCCCGTGCCGTAAGAAAGGCCACCACGAAGGCAGACTTGGCTCTTCATCCCACCTTCCCATGTAAGTGACTCTGGCTTTGAGCTCTACTGGTTTCCCACACTTAACAAAAAAAAGCATTTTAGATTAATTTCAAGCCACAGTAAGTTTTACACAAGGATGTGAACAATAAACAGCCTATAAAGAATTTGCTTTAGGCTGTGGTGCTGAATGTTTATTTCTTGGATCTGACAGCTTGACCCAACTATCAATGAGTTGGAAAGGCTATAGGAAATAAACCATAGTTAATGCAATACATCCTCCCACTATTGTGTTTACATAGTCATGGGGGGGGGGATGGTGACACACTGTTACTTCTTACCTTTAGGACCAGGGTTCAAGCCCAAACCAAACCTGAGTACAATTGGAGCTGGAACTCACTGTATTATCTTTGGGGCTTCGACTTGCTGCAGTTAGTGCTGATCCTGTGCAGGGTTACAGTGGTTCCAGGAAGCAGGGGTATTCCGCGCAGGATGCTAATACACAACGGGATGCTAATCCACCACGGGACACATGCTCTCATACACGCTAAGGGCCTTTAATATACACTGCCCGTCCAAAAAAAAGGTCGCCATTTAAATTTATATCAGCAAATACTTAAGAGCCAATGACTGGATCAT
>JAODJW010000002.1:6740801-6752772 GCA_026777045.1 Hyperopisus bebe
TAAATACATCACAGTGAGCAGGGATGGGGGTTTCCCTCTAAATACATCACAGTGAGTTCCCTGCTTGGCTTTTTATGGCTGATGGATGCCAAAATCCTCCATCCAAGTTTTTGTGACCGACTGCATCCTGGAATCTGTGGGCATGGCCTTATCTGGAAAGCCAACCATAGCTGATCCATGGGTGAGAAGCTTTTGGATTGGCCTTGGGGTTTGTGGTTGCTGCAGACCAAACCACTCCTCCTTAGAGCTGCTTCACCAATCCCAAACTCTTTGGTTATAGTAACATCCAATAGCAATAATCAGTTTGTTTGGTGGAGGGGAGGCTTTGATTCACTCCTTCCAAGTCATTCCTCCGATAGGGCAGGAGAAAGTGGTCTATGAAGATCTTTTTGGCCATCCACTGTGGAGTATTTCAGTCGATATGCAGCCAACGCTGTGTAATTTGTAACAGCTGGTTAAACTGACCCTGCACTATTTAGTCACTATAATATTTGGAACCAGTGTACAACTGTAATAGACAACCAGCCTGCCCGAGTTTTCAGGTTAGAAGTGAGTCAGGGTAGGGCATGGAACGCGGCCTGAGCTTCTCTGCTTAGGAAGGGGGCAAGAATTCTCAGCCACTCCCATCGAGGCCATCTCTCCCTTCCTGGAGGACACTCAAAGGTGCTTTGATGTTGCCCATCTCTGTGTCTTTTTTTTTTTAGGTATCAGTAGCGAGATGGAAATCCCCGCTGGCACCTGGTGTGTTCGTAGGTGGGTTGCCTGAGACATGCTGGGAAAAGGCCCTAAAATGGGCAACCGGTTCTCAGTGTGCTTAAGGAACAACTGCTGTAGCTGTTGCAATGAACATTGAAGAGATTATCACATCAATGTCCATATTTGAAGGTCATCCTCCTGGCCTCATGATACCAAAAATCACTGCTATTTGTTAACAAGAAGTGGGATCTAGGAGTCTGGATTTTATTCAGTGAGGGAATTGATAGTGAAGGATTTCGAGAGGGGTGCAGACTCAGCCTTGGCTATGGGGGAGGGGGGTCTGAATTCTTGACAGCTATAGTTTGTTGACACTCGTACAGGAGAAGTAGGAGTCGGGTGATCTCCTGTCAGCCAAACTGTGACTTCTGATTTCTAACATGACTGTTGCTACAAATGGATCTCCTACGAAATGTGATGCCTGTTCCAACATTTTATTTCATGTTCCGGGCTGGACTATCAATAGTGTACAAATAATACAGAGCATGTACAAGCATGGAAACTGATAGGGACATGTTCTGGTATACACTTACAGTAGCTGTGGACAATGTTTCTTTTGTCATCTTTTACAGTATTTCTTTAGCCGTCCGCATTGTCCAGCTAAGGGAGAGGATTCTCGCTGCCGCCTGAGGGAAGGGGCGGAGAGAGATGTGGGCGGAGCGCGATGTGGGCGGAGCGAGATGTGGGTGGAGAGAGATGTGGGCGGAGTGAGATGTGGGTGGAGAGAGATGTGGGCGGAGCGCGATGTGGGTGGAGAGAGATGTGGGCGGAGTGAAATGTCACACAATTACCATATAAGGATACAAGCTGTAAAGATGGCGGATAAGACGGTGTGCATTTGTTGTTTAGACTGTTGTGTCACTGTAATTAAGAGCTGAAGGGTCTTAGTGTTCACTAGTCTAAGTAACAGAATGTCTACAAACACTGTGCATGCCTTTATTTTTAAGCAGAACACATCAGTATAGAAACACGTTAATGTTAGGTTTTGCAATTCACTGACGAGAGTAGGAAAATATACTCATTAATGTTACTACTTAAATTATAAGGAATGTTACAACTGCCAGGCATGCTCTCCACATTGCCTGTTCTCCCTGTGTCATCCTGGGGTTTCCTCCAGGTACTCTGGCTTCCCCCCAGAGTCCAAAAACATGCTGAGGTTAGATGGAGTTACCAAATTGCCTGTAGGTGTGCCTGTGAGAGTGAAAGGTGTGTGAGTGAATGGCGTGTGAGTGTGCCATTTGATGGGTTGGTGCCCCATCCTTGGTTGTTCTCTGCCTTGCACCCATAGCCTCCAGGATCAGCAAGAGATACTCACAACCCTGAATAGAAAAAGTGGTTACAGAAAATTGGTGGACGGATGAATGTACTTTTTTGCAGGATTTAGGTGTAGTGTTATTGCCATGGAATATAGTTACATTTTTAGTATTCATTAATCATCGTTGAAGAGAAGCACCATTAGTTAAGGCCAAAGCGTATTGATTTGAGTGAAGGCCAGGGTCTGGCCATGCAAAGCAACTTCAACCAACCGATCAATCAATCAATCAATCGATCAGTGAACCATGGAGAAGTTACTGCCTTTGGACCTGCTCTATTTTTATTAAATAATATTGCCTTGGGTATTCAGAAGTCAGTCTCAACCATGCAGGGAAGTGCCTTTTTAACATGGTATAATACTGTACTTCCATGAATTTCATACATCTGTGGCCTGTACTACGAAGTGTGGTTACTGGCTTATCAGGGTAACTTGTCGGATTTAAGGTACCACAGTCTAAATGGACTTCGTATTCGTTCACTTACATTTTGCCCAGACTACCTTAAATCCGACATGTTACCCTGATAAGCCAGTAACCCCGCTTTAGATTGCATGCAAACGATCAGAATGGGACCCATGTATTTGTTGACTCAAACACTAGCATACCGTATCTGGCTAATTAATATCTCCTCAAGTTATTTAACTTCATTAATTAAATGAGCTGGTGGTAAAATCTAATTAATACAAGCAATCGCTGAGAAGGGGTTTGGTAACTGAAGCAGTATTCTTCCTGCCATCCAACAAGATACCAGTAATGTTTTGGAAAACAAAAGACATTTCTGTTACTTTTTATTGTGTTACTGTTCATTTGCATATATTCTAATGCTACTAATGTTCAATTCTAGAATGGCATTTTATGCTTGAACTAAGACAACAGTGTGATCACATTCCAGCAGTTTTCATATAACATAATTTCAGGGATGATAATGATGTTTTGCAGAATTACTTTTTTTATAGGTTCCCTTTCTCACAACACAAATTTCCTTTAGTGTTTCTCTCCTTTGTCTTTGACCTACCAGGGGAGTGAAATCAACTCCTAACTCTTGATCTGGGGGGGCTCATGAACTGCAGAATTTATTTATTATTTGTTTGAGGCACAGGCTGTAGAGCTTGCAGTATAATCACCATAAAGCCATGCAGTGAATTTTCACTGTTGCCCTAACATACAGGACCTGCATGTCGAACTGCAGATAATATGTGAATGCAGTAATATATGTAAATGAATCTTGTCAGCCACTTGTCTTCTTATATATCCTTAAGTGATTCATGAGCAAAAAAAGGTGAAATTCTAAAGTGGGTGTTTCTTAATATAATTTTCTTTTTAGATGCAATTACAATGTATGTTTTTTTTCTGGCAAAGAATTTTACATGTATTTGTACCTCTGTGCACGTATGTATGTAAGTACAAAGCTACACAATTAAATTATATTTAGATATATGTTGTAAGTATATATGAGTAAGCCTGCCTACTCTAGTTTATTACTTTACTATTGTCAATTTTTCTATAATTTGATGCATATAAAATCCAACAAAAAGTTTTGTTAAGCTAATATAAAAATATTTTAATAGGCTTGTCTTTCTTATTTTAGCTTGGTTATTTGTTTACATGTAATGGTTAAGGTTGATTAATAATTCCAGTATAAACTGAAAAACAGGTGATGTTTATATAACATATGTATATGCTGTTGCTCTGATAGATCCCCCAAAAAGTAATATACAGACATGCAAACACAAAAACAGACAAATATATATGACTTTTTATTTACCAAGTAATTTTTGTGATTAGTTGGTACCTTTGTAATTTACACTGAACATTTTTACATAATTACTTACCTTAGGCATCACACTACGCCATATTCCAGTTCGGAGAAGAGAAACCGGAAATTTTTATCATCAGTGACAATCAGATAATCATATATATGCTTTGCTTGTTGTTTTCAGTAAAATTGACCACATTTTTGTGGAACATGTTTATAAAATTGCTAGTATTACCAGGCATCATTCTACTCTATAGATCAACTCTACTGCAAAACAACTAGAGTACATGAGATACAACAAACACCGTCTCCCCATTCCATCTCTTTGTCAAGTGCTCGACTTGGTGAAGGCCTGTTTACTATTCCTGGCAGCACAGCACATAAAATAGTGGCACCTCGTACGCGGGGTGTCAGTGCGTCACAGAACACATGGACACACACACACACACACATACGCGGGGTGTCAGTGCGTCACAGGACACATGGACACACACACACACACATACGCGGGGTGCCAGTGTGACACAGGACGCATGGACACACACACACATACGCGGGGTGCCAGTGTGTCACAGGACGCATGGACACACACACACATACACACACACACACATACGCGGGGTGCCAGTGTGACACAGGATGCATGGACACACAGTAATACACTGTGGGAAACTCTGAGGTGCCATTTAGTCTGACTGCCTATCTTTGGATTACAGGAGGAAACAAAAAGTACCTGAAGGAAATCTACATGACAGGAGGGGAACGAAATCTACATGACAGGAGGGGAGCGAAATCTACATGACAGGAGGGGAACGAAATCCACATGACAGGAGGGGAACGTAGCTCATACACAGAGAGCAGAGGCAGGACGCAACCCCCCCCCGGAGGTGTGATCCTGTCCTGGGGTTTTAAAGGCATATACCTTTGAAGACTACATGTGGATGTTTAATAGTATTACTAAGCATGATACACAAACAGGAGGTGGTTGGAAGATGGATGGATGGATGAATGCGCAGATGTAATTAAATTAAATGATAAATACAGTTTCATGGACTGAGGATTTGAAAAAAACTGCATTTTAGCAGAACAAACAAACACAACTGAGAGCCTACTCAATCTCAGGTATGATTTAAACCTTCACAAGAAGCCAGTAAAATTAGAATGTGATGTAAAATTGTTGAAAAAAAATTGTACCTTTCTGTCTGACGGATATGGTTAAATCTACCTTAGAACACATGAATCCGGTGATCTGTGTCACAGTTTATATTGCAGTTTTATTTAGATTAGACAGCAGGTTTGTTTCCCATGTGGAAAAGCCTTTTTCTCTGAAGCTGATACATTTGGGAATAGGATGTTCCTTTTTAATCTGTTACACAGCTTTGTCTTCTTTATACAGCCCAAGCCCAAAGCCAGTATCATTTTCCCCTGAATTTTTTCAAGGATGCTTTCAGGTTCTGATTTCAGGTTGATATGCAATAACTAGATGAGTGTAATGCATAGTATGGGGTTATTACTGTAAACAAATATAGTATTTACAACTGCAATTGCAAATCACATTGAGTTAAAACTGAACAAAACTACAACAGTTATGTCACAAGCATTCTTCATTCTAATTAAATGATGACAATATTAAAGATCTTACCAGTCTCTGGAGAATTACAGAGTTTATTGACATGAAAGAGGTTAATAATAATTGTGCAATTCAGATCCAAATCTAGTTATACCTCTATCATGGATAAGGATGTATTGACATACTTTCCTTTGTTGGGATATTTATAGCAAACAAATACCTTTGCATCAAAAAAAATCAGCCTTTTACGTTTCAGGAGGTGATCTGTGGTGAACTTCAAAGGAAACTTTTTTGTGTTGTCAGTGCTACAGTCATTTAAAGCTGCTGTATCTGCTCAGCTTTCTCTTCATTGGATCATTATGAAACGTATTTTGTAGTAGCTGAAGTAGCTAAATTATTTTGGCTGGTCTTCAAGGGCATTTTGATGGGCAGAGATGAAGCAAGGCAGCAGCAGAGCTTACAGATGCTGAGTGTGCAGCAACGTCCTGGCAGGTGTCAGCTTCTTTGCTCAGTTATCATCCTAACCAGGTTTCAAAAGCAATATGTCTGGGGAAAATATTCAACAAGCTAAACAGAAATTGTACCATTAACAAAAATTGTATCATTAGAAGAACATCATGTGGTAATGCTCCAGATTAATGCTTCAGATGAATTAATTCAGATTAATTCATTTTTTTACACATTGGATTGTATGATTTCACGTCTTCTACAGTTTTTATGGATCTATTAATTTTGTTGGCTCTGTTAGAAGTAGAAGTAAGATAAAGAAAATGAAGTTGGAACCACAGCAATGCACCCCCCCCCATCACCTCTCATCTAATCCCTACTCCTCCTCCATATACCCCAGCCTCTACAATCTCTGCAGTGCGATAACTCAACAAGTTTGAAGATGCACTAAATGCCTGAAGATGTGGCATCTTCAAATTGTGAGACACATTGCAACAAAACTGAAGCAGTGCTGCATCGTGATAGCTTCAGACACTTATAAAGTTATAAAGAGTGAACTCAAAAAGAATCTGATGGATCTTATTACTACTTCACAAAAATATTATATGGATGAAGATTTACACCACAATTAGAGACCAATTGTACCAAATTTGAAGCAGCAGCACTAGGTGGCAGCAAAGGCAGAAATGGGCAACTGCAGAAGACACTTGATCATGTGAACACAATAACTCTTAAAGTATTCAATGCACCTTTTTTCAACTTCCCTGAACCATTGCATAGGTGATGATCTAATGCATATTTAATTTTGAAGAATATCACACCACAACTAAAGCAGTATCACATAGCCACAGACTCAAGTGAGGTGAACCTGATAACGGTCAGCCAAGTGACACAAAGTTTGGCTTTTAATAAAGAATTTGGGAGAGGTGGGGAGACTGTGGGGGGGTCGAGATTGTAAAGGTTGGGGGTGTGGGAGGAGTAGGGATTAGATGGGAGGAGGGAGCGAAGGGCCGATCCATAGAATACACTGTTGTCGTTCCAACAGCATCTAGATTTGTAAGGGAAATGCAGCAAATAACTACCCTCTTGAGATGGGTAGGAGAGGCAATATTACACATGAACAAAGTCGGTTAGCCACATAATTTCATGGTTGCTGATCGTAGGGGCGGCACAGTTGTATACACCTTGGTTATTATCTGTAGTGTGGATTTGTCTTTCAGGCCCAAATTATATGTTTACTGCCCATGAGCTTGCAGCTGCTGTTGGTAATTAATATAACAGGATAACAGGCTGCATATGACAAAGCTCTGAGCAAGAGCTTTTGCAGAAGCTAATCACACTACTGCAGGCCTCAGTATGACTGCAGGGTGTCACCGTTACCATAGATTTATAAAACTACTCCGGAACAAAAATAAATACTGCAATAGGATGGAAGAAACTGGAACATTTTCCATATTTCAAAATGAATGAATTAGAAAGTTTTTTGAAACAAGTGACATTGTATTGATAACTTTTGATCAGCAGCAATGTCCATAACACTGTACTGGAGGGGGCACAAATAATGTAATTATGTAGCATTATGCTATTACTTAATTATTAACTGCAAACTAAGTTCTTAGTTACATACATGATCTCATTCATTATTAATGAATCGTGGCACATCTATTATCTCAAGCAATTTTTGTATTTGTCGCCATGTCTGTTAATTCTGTAAACCTCTGTGAACTACTGCAGGAACTACTCAAGGAACAAATGATGAATTACACTTTTCAAATACTGATCTCATGTTTCGTTAATGAATCGTGATATATATTTTATCCCAAGCAGTTACTATATTTGTTCCTCTAATTCTGTAAACCTTTGTGAACTACTAAAGGAACTACTAAGGAACTACTGATAGAACAAGTAATGAGTAAATATTGATCTCATGTTTGTCCATCATTAATGAATCATGACACATCTTTTATCTCAAGTAATGACTATATTTGCTCATGATTTGTACTTCTGTAGTAACTGAGTTACTGCTAATTATTTGTGCCCCATTAAGTAAAGTGTTACCATCCTATCCAATTTATCTTCGGAATACACAGATTGTGGCAAACCAAAAGTCAAAATGCGAGATGTCCTGCTCTCTTCTGGTCAGAGAACGCTTGGGTGAGAAGTGTCATCAATCTAAAATGGGACTTGGACACTTGGACTCCCCGCCAGAACTACATATCAATATCCTATTAATCTCATTGTTCAAACAAATGTGTCTGTGACTCAAGTCAGCTCTGTAAATGACTTTAGTTGTCAATTGCCTAGTTTAATGAACTAATTCCTAAAACCACTTAGCCTTAAACACTTTGTAAAAACTAAACTTTTGAGCTTGTGTACACAGATTGTACTTTTTGTAACTATAGTCATTGTATAAAAATAAAAACACACAAAAATTGCTACAATCCATTAGTACCGACTCATTTTAACTCAGTCACTTTCTTTGCAATGTTTACATCCACAAAATGCTACATATTAGATTAGATTAATTCACCTTGGTTTCTACAGCTACATACTGATAAACAAACATTAATAATAACAATTTATGTTTGATTTCTAGGCGGTCCCTTGCCAATATCGAATAATTTCCAACAGTGTATCCCATCCCGGTCCTCAGAGACTTACAGACGGTCCACATTTTTGGTAGGGAGCTATGAGGAAGCAAAAAGGTGGACTGTCTGCAGGTGCCCAGGGACCGGATTGGGAAACACTGATTTACAAAACAAGCAGTTTCAGTTTAGCATATTAGTTCAGTCTGGGACACAGTATGTAGCTTTGTGGGCACAACCTATAGTGTCCTGCCTTGTCTTTGCTTATTGTCATTAGTCTGGTTTTCTTCCACAATCCAAACACAGGTTAGGAACAGTGGTGTCTCTAAATTGTGTAATTTGTGAGTGGGTGCCCAGCGATGGATGGACTGGCACCCTGGACCTTCCATGATGTTTCCTGAGGTAGATTCCAGGTTTGCCAGATACGTAAACTACACACAGGGTTATGGGCAAATGATTCAATGAACGTCAAATACCCTATTCTACTGTACATCAGCAAGGTATTTCCTGAGCATGAACCTACTGCTGAATGCTATTAATATGGCTTCATCAAATGTTGCCTTGACCAGTAACTCTTAATTTTTATTTTCATTTTATTTTTTTAAGGAATTTGCCTGCCATTTTTTCAGCACTATATTCTGCAAGATGCAGCTGCAATGTCCAGCGACATTGAGGACAAATGAATAAACAAATATCGGACATGAAAGAGATAAATATCCATTCACTGAGTGATTAAGTCACTTCTGCGTTATAGAAATTTGCTTCAAGGTGGCTTTTCTTACCTTTTCTTTTGTGTTATACGATTATCATTCTGCAAGTGCTTTTCAGTAAAATAAAGGTAAAGAAACTGTGAGAGAAATTAGGAAAAATATGTGACTTAGCTTTAAGTAAAGGGATGGAAACCAGACAATGATTATAAGCGAAAAACAAGTAAAGGCACTTCTAGCAAATATGAAGGTATTTGAGGTTTGTGTGGGCGATATACCAAAGCCACTTCACCTGGCGCATACAAAGGATTCTGCAGCCACACCATTCTGAAATCGCCACCTTGCTATTATCATTCAAATATGGCTGCTTGTGATTCAGTGGGACACCTACCCTGACCCAAATGAGGTTGTTTACTATATTGCTTCTTTTGGCATACTAGAAATTGTCTCATATTTACCCTCAGAAGGGCTTACACACTGTAATGGATGAAGATTACTAAATGAGTAATAATGTACCTGACGTATAGTTTGGCCCTTTGGTGCCCTTTAGCTGCTATTGAGGCCCTTCATTTGCTGAATATTGTGTAGTGAAGTACATAAATATGAAGTACTCAGTTAGTCATATATACTGTGCATCCTAAAGTTATCATTCTACCCTAAAGTACTACCAAGTTAACACTGGATACATTTACATTTATCATACCATTGTAGAGCATCATGACCACTAGGCTACAAAAAAGAATATATAATTACTAGCAAACCATGTAAACAGCAACTCCAAGTACACTAAGGACTTACTATTTACTAATGTATTACCTCTTTAAGTCAATAGTTGGTAAAATGAATTGCACGATGCTCCGTGTATAAGCCTTTTAGCAACAACACTTCTTTCTTATTATAGTCTTGTGTTTCGAACAGCATGTTTAGCTAAACTTTATTCCCAGCTGTGAAAACCAGGCACAAAGCGCTCTGGCATTTAGGGGCTTCTTGGCATCAGCACGTTTAATGTGCATTTGCCGGTAAATTCTACAAATCACTCCTAGGTATCAATCTGTTCGAATCTATTAAACATTTCAACAGCGCAGAAGGGGGTGTTTCACACAGTGAGCCCCAGCTCAGTAGTTCAGAAAGCCTGACTTGTAAGTACTGACCAGAAAGCTGGGGGAACGGAGAATTCGGCGCCTGCTCGCGGACCCATGAAGCTTCTCGGGAAGTTGACTGCTGGTGCCGCTTCCAGTCCTTCGGCACCAGGTCCCGTCTGTCAGCGTCCACTGTGATTTCAGGAAGACAATAACTGTCAAAACCAAAAAGCCGGATCTAGTCCGTGACTTACCCATGGAATTCTAAATGGATCATTAGGCCTTTGGACTGTACACGCCTGTCAGAATTATGAATGGTGCTTGAGGAGAGTGGCTTGTCTTATAACATTTTATATTTGATATTATTTCTTAAACAGATCTAAAAACACCCAAAAAAGATACTAACAACGAATGCAGAAATCGCAGCATTACAATTCTAACTTAAGTATTTTGTAATTCGATCATATTAACTATCCTGTTAAAAATATCATTTCCATGATTGTCTGTTATCTATGTAGTTTATTGTGTTCCATTTTTCCAGTTCTAGTAAAAGAATTTCAGTCCCATGTACAGTCTTAACTACTTTATATGGTAGCAAGATCATTTACATTTTTCTGGATTCCACTCTTAATATTATATAGAATATATACCATATAATTTCTGTGATTTAATGAAACAGCAGTACTCTTAATTGCTTCTTAAGCACTAGAGTGTCTCAGATTATGTCTGAAAAGAAACATTGTTATTTTTTCGTCATGTATCAATGGCTGTGGGTGTCGCCGGTGAGACCCCAGTACTTGCCGTACTTCCCTGCGGTCTCTGTGCAGCACTTTCTCTTTAATTACTCCAGAATCTGCTGGTAATAGGTCACCATCTGCTGTACAGGCTCTTGTGCTCCCCAGTCAGAAAGGCGTGACTCTGACCTCATTTTAAAAAGAGCCGACATCCACATGTCTTTAGCATTTCATGAAGGAAACACAAACCATGCCCGCTGCTCATCACGCCTGACAAAGACATTAACACAATTGCGAGATTCTCCCGATGCGCTGCCGGCAGTGGATACACTGATTGTGAAAGGAATGGTGACTTAATTTTCATTGATGTATTTCCATGTGCGCAAAGAGTGTCGCACTGCTCGCTGAATGTGCTGCATGATGAATTACGATGGTTTCTTTTCTCTAACTCGTCCATTTTCATAGGCTTTACTGTAAAACCGGGAGTTTTCCTTGGTATCACAAGAGCTGTCCTGGTCCCTGGCTTTGAAACTCACAGTTTTCTGAAACATTTTTTGTATGAATTCATAACAGGCACAGATATGAACAGGTGTTTCTTATCCGTAACCTGTATGACACTATAACCGTTTTGTAAAAAAATGCCTAAATTAACTTTCTACAGTGGTGTGAAAAACTATTTGCCTGATTTCTTATTCTTTTGCATGTGTGTCACACAGGATGTTTCTGATCATCAAAAACCGTTAACTATTAGTCAAAGATAACACAAGTAAACACAAAATGCAGGTTTTTATAATTTAGGGAGAAAAAAAATCCAAACCTACATGGCCCTGTGTGAAAAAGTGATTGTCCCCTGAACCTAATAACTGGTTGGGCCACCCTTAGCAGCAATAACTGCAATCTGGAGGAATTTTGGCCCACTCATGTTTGCAGAATTGTTGTAATTCAGCTTCATTTGAGGGTTTTCTAGCATGAACCGCCTTTTTAAGGTCATGCCACAGCATCTCAATAGGATTCAGGTCAGGACTTT
>JAODJW010000002.1:6781036-6792096 GCA_026777045.1 Hyperopisus bebe
CTGGGTTTGAACAGCTGACCTACAGGTTATCCCAAAAACCCGCATACACACCGGCCCTTTGCGGATAAGACTGGGCACCGCGGGTTTACATTGTATTGATTGAGAAAGATATTACAGCCTGAAGCAAAATTCCATGGAGCACTCATTTGGAGGCGTTTGAAATATTATTTCTGTCTTGTTACAGTCCTGCCTTTCACAAAAGGCAGACGTTAAGTACCAATATTATAACACCATATATGACTTTTCCCCTTGCAGTGCTCAGCTGGGGGTTCCAATGCTCTTTGTTACCAGTGTAAGAGGTTCTCACTTGCTCAGACATATTAGTAGCTCAGCCACTTACCAGCCCATTCTGCACAGTTTGACCTTTTATGCACTTATTCCCTTCTACACAATGGTGCCCACAATCAGTTTACTTCACTGAAGAAGAGAAAAGCAAGAGCTGAAACTGAGAGAGAGGTTGGGTGGTATTTCTTACAATGGAAACAAAAAATAATAATAATGACACTTTTACTGATCCCCATGGGGACATTCTGTTTTCATTTACCTCATCTTGCTCTCCATAACACACAGACACACATGTAGGTGAGAGTAAGCCTGGCAGTGAAGGGCAGCCACCTGCAGCGGCCCATGGAGCTGGGGGTTAAGGGCCTTGATCCAGGGCCCATGAACATGTGACTGATCTGTTGAGGCTGGGGCTGAACCGGCAACCTACTGGCACAGACGCCTGAAGATGTCTGCTATACCCACATATCATTTAAAAAAACTCCCCCACGTTTTCACGCGTAATTACCTCAATGATTCCCCCACTTCATCAAAAAACTGCCTGCAGGGTTTTTTCCCCTCATTTATATGTTTCAGATCAGAAAAGATACAGCAGAACTCCAGCAAATATGGGACTCAGCCAACCCACCTTCTAAGAGGGACTGGCCAAAGTGATATATAATGAAGATGCATGCTCACAGCGGGATTAACTCACGGCGGCATTGATAATGTTGTTTTTACTCCTTGTTAGCTGGGGAATCATCCATCTACTTGTACAGTATCGCTGTGGAGGGACAAGTTTCCTGAATGATAATTGTTGAAAGGAACATCTCAATCTTTCGTAGTTATCATGGTGGGTAATTCACTGACATGAAGTCGTGCCAGGACACCATGCTCTGAGCTCTCACCTCAGAATAGGAGGCAGAGAATAAGTGCTATGTTTGCTAAGAAGCAAATACGGATTTCCCAAATGTGAGATTATAAAAAAAAGCTGTACAATGATTGCAAGCTTTTATTTTGAGCGAAAATGCATTTAGTGCAAAGTCTTCATCATAGAATTCTTATCTCTCCAATAAAACTGGAGGCTCACATTTTAGGTGGTTAATTCATTTCAGTTAATATGCTGCTTGGACAAAGCATTTCAGTTTTTTATTTTATTTTATGGTGTACAATTATCCATCCATCCATCCATCATCCAACCCGCTTATCCTACTGGGTCGCGGGGGGTGTACAATTAAGACAGGATATAGTTGGTACAGAAAGACGGAAATATATGTAGTCACGTTCCATTTTTAACCGAATTACCTGGCATATAAAAGAGTGGGTAAGTGGCCTCACGTGTAACAAGACTTATTATGGTTTATTCCACATAAAGGCACTTAGTTGTTATTGTTGTACCACTGAGTGAGGCGCTTAATTTAAATAACTTCACTTCAACATCCCACTGAATGGACAAAAATAGGATCTGGCCCCTTTTATAGCCCATTTTCTTAAAAGTGTCTCCTAAGTTTTTTAAATCTCTCTATCCCTTTCTGTCTACCATCCTTTTCCAGATGATCCAAGAACAGTGTGCTGACAGGAACAATGTTCAGACGCCAGAGAAACCACAAGTCTCGTACAAAGTGGGCATTTATGGGTGGCGGAAGCGCTGTCTGTACTGCTTCGTGCTGCTTCTGATGGTTTTAATCCTGGTTAATCTTGCACTAACCATCTGGATCCTCAAAGTTATGAACTTCACCATGGTAAGTGAGCTTCATTTGATGTGAGGGGTCTGTAGGTGTTTATACATGCAGCTAAGCAGGGACACATGAAAACGTTGACAAAATTCATGCCAAATGACCATCTTGCCAGTATTGCAATATTATTATTACTACTCCTAATATCTTTGGACATTAAAGGTTGATGGTTTAATTTTGTCCATTCTTGGTAGATTTAGTTGCATTCAAAGAGAATTAGAATGATTTGAACGTAGCCCGAGGATCAAGACTACAGTACAGTTCCTTTGTTGACTTCAGAATCCATACTTTTAAACACCTAAACATCCAATTAAAAAGCCTACTTCCTTTTTTTTCTTACGATGAATGTGCCACTCATTAAAAATAATGACAACCTTTACTTACCCTTACATTTAGTAACAGTTGCTTATATAAACGTTTCATTGCATGTGATATCTAGGGTGATTCTAAAAGAGTGGATTATGATTACGGAATTTCTTTTCAATGAGGTCTTTATCCATTCTAAAATATACTCTAAAAGAAAATCTGGAGCTGCAACATACAACTACATAGGGACAGTACAGGCCAAAATTTTGGACACACCTTCTCATTCAATTAAATGAGAAGGTGTGTCCAAACTTTTGGCCTGTACTGTATATGACTGCTCATTCTCCCTACTAGACAGAGCTGCTGCTGATGACCAAGATATGGACAGAGGCTGAATTCAAATGAGCACATAAATAAGTAAGAGTACAAGTGGATTTGATTTTGCATAATAGGTTTTAATTAATTAGAGGATTGTCTTCCATATGGTCCATCAAAGCCCTATTTGCGGCATTTAAATATCTCTGTCCACAACGATTGCTCCTGTGCCTGTTAATCCTATTCTTCTAGTTTATATTATTTATATTAACTGAGTTCATCAGTCTCCATGCCGCTGTAGCAATTTAACTATAGCATGAAATAAATATTAATAATGACCTTTAGTAGAATTCATGTTTTGGTAGCTGCTTAGATAATCTAATTTTTATCTAACATCAAATTAGACATTCAACAGATGCATGTTTGTTTAATTTATGTTGCGATTTTAAAAACTGGAAAAAAATGTATTTGTGATTTGGTTTGCTGTGTAAAGTTTCCATTGCAGACTGTGAGAATTTGTTTGCATACTTAACGCAAAAAATACAGGGAGCAGCAAATGGTTTAAAAATGCGCTCAGATTTGAAAAAAAAAACAAACTATAAGTAGCGATGAAAGACTGTAAGAATCATTTGAGAAATATCGTTTAAGTCGGCTGCCCGTTCTTGGTTTGACTGGGAAGAGGCTGCAGACTATGGAGCTGGGAGTTGTGATGTAGACTCTGGGCTTCTTGCCAGTCTGCCCAGTCCACAGCTCTGCCTGTGAAATGTTGTCGGCTAATGGGGTGACAGGGGGAGACAGGTCCCCCTCGGAGCAGCTGCTGTTTGCATTTCAGAGTAGCTTGCCGGTCCTCTGTTTGGATCAGGGCTCTATGGCCTGTGAGGCAACACAATCTGCATCAAGTTCAACACTTTCATGTGTAGCCTAGCAGTCTAATTGTTTCCCCATTTGACCCCCAGAATGCTACTGTTTCAATGCCCACTGCTCTCTCTATGCGAAGTAAGCTGTGCATTGTTTCCATGCCTTGTTGATTTTGTCTACGTTTTCTCTAGATGCTATATTCAGGGCCATGGAGGAATTTTTCTGCTACATTAATATCTCCTTAAAATAAAATCGATCCATCCATAGGTCAACAGAATGTATTAAGGGCAATAATATTCACTCCCTTACGAAAAACATTCTTTACTCTTGCAACAAACCAACATCTTTCATATTCTTTTATCTTGCATTTTCTGTCTGCTACTGGTTCAGCAATAGAACAATTACAATGCTGTGGAATTATACAAATACAGCATGTCTGCACATTTGTTTAATCCTTTTTATGACAACTTACTGAAGATACAATTTAAACCAAGAGGTGGCAGTTAATTTTTTTTTTTTCATTAAATGAGAGGAGTGACATCAGTTTCATCTTTAAACCTTGTTATTTTACATTTATTCCACAAGTTAAGGATGAATTGTATTTAGTGTATTTTCATCACAGGCAAATGCATCTGTTCAAAAATTTTCTCTGTTGTCACATCTGGTAACACTGGGAGGCATAAAGAAACCCCAGAGGCAGCCTTGAATGTGATCAAACCTCGAAGGGGCCTTTATTCAGGAGATTAAAATAGTGAGTAGTGAGTTAGTAGTGAGTGCTTCCCTACACAGACCTACCGGGAGTTTGCATATGGACTGAAACACAATGACAGGCCTGGGGAGTACAATACGGAGGGGCACATATATACAGTGAGGACTAAGGACAGACAGGTATAAGAAATAAGAAATTATCACAATGGATTAGGGATAACCAGACACAGGTGAGGGTTGTAATGAGAACCAACAAGAGCTACATGAGGAACAGGTGTTAATGATTTGGTGACATGGGATGGTCAACCGGGGGGACCTCTGCTGGCCAAATGGGTGCAGGACAGGACCGAGGGAGACAGGGCATGACATCTGTCTCCCATAATAAGAAAAACTATTCTCTTTTTGTAATATTAGCCTTAGAAGCTCTAGGTCTGAGTAGTAATTATAAAGTTACATGGTCATGCATAAAATTTTTCCACAGTGAAAGCAGAAAATAAGCAGTTGTGGCATTGTGGGAAGCACTGGCTGGAAAGCTGACTTTCAGCAATAAAGGTACATACCGGTAGGTATGCCAACTTCAGAAGTCAATTGCCTTGATGGTTTAATTCTGTCTCGCCTATGCTGATTTATTGCATAGATGACACTTTTCATCTTAAATGACTTAGAGCTATTCAAGCAAAGTCAGGCACTGAAGAATACTATGACAGTGCCCTTCTGTAAACGTCAGATTACCATGTCCTTAAACTCTTACAAACAGTTATATTATCCATGTAAGATGCCCACCTTTAGACATTTCCTGAATCCTTCAGACTGAGAAGCTAAAGGGGTAGGAATTGGTGGTAATTTAAGCCTTGAAACAGAATTCAGTCAGCAAATGAAACTGCTGGGCTGGCTACCCTCGCTTGACTTCCTGGTTTTGCATAGATACTTTTGACATGGGCTTGAAGAGAGCACTTTTCATGACCACCCACAGGGGTAATCACCTGAATGGGGGCTCACTCCGTAACATTCTCCTGACACCTTTGCATTTCCTATGGAATTATGGACAGTACGTACTGTAAATCTTGTGAGTAAAGGACAACTAGGAACTTATAAAGGAGAGTAGGAGTATCTAATATCAAGACTTACACTGTCACAGCAAACATTAACGATATGTTTTAATTGAGAAACCCTATTGGATGAGACAGACTCTTTTCATTGTTGTAATCATTTTGATGAGTTGCATGGGGAAGTCAGGAAATTGCTTTGGGGAGAATTCAGGTTTATGGATGGTTATATATGAAACAAGTAAAGTTAATGAGCTTTTTAAAATCACTTTCAGATTTAATTAACTGCTGAACAACATCACTTAAATAAATATTGAATGATGCATCATCTTTTTGGTCTTTGTCACTCAGTATCAATAAGGAGAGAAGGGTCAGAGACGTTGGGACAGCTGCTAAGGACTGGCCACCTGTTTGTCCAATGTAATGGATGGCCTGGCAAAAAGAAAATGGCAGAATAGCCCGCAAAGTAATTCCTGCCATACACAAGCTGCCAGGTGCTGAAATATTAATGCGTTGCTTGATCAGTTCAAACAGACACTTCAGTCAAGCTCTCAGAAAGCTATGCTAAAGCTGCCAAAAAACCCAGGATGTGTTCTGGTTGTCCCTCAGGCCAGGATAAGGAGGATGCCTTGGCAAGCTCACCAGAACATAACACTGACATCCAATGATTGCTGCTTCGAGAGAAATCCATGCCCCCAAAGTAATCGTTAGCTACTCGCTTTATTTGTGTATCCAACTTGGAACTATTAACCATGGTATTGCTTTTATGTTAGTAAATATGGACTATTTGATTGTGAGCATCAGACAGAAACTGAGTAGAATGATTTCTGCGGTGCTTTTTACTCAGTGTACTCAAAGTGTGCTTTTTACTCAGGATATCATTATTCAAATAGGCTCCCAGAAGTACAAAATGTTTTTTCCTGCCAGGCACTGAACCACCAGATTGTTCCTGACCAAATCAGTTTCACTCAAAGTTTTTTATTGAGGTCCTATTGATATAAGAAGAGTCGGAAAACTGTTCTGACCCGAGCTCACTTGGAATGGACTGAACGCCCCTGTCCCTCAAGGTAACAGGGTGAAGATTAACATCATGTACAGGTCAGGCTGCTGAAGCTCTGCAGCGCTTTCTTCTTCAGAACCCAGCATAGCTCTTCTGTTTCAGCTGGGGAAGGAAACGAACAGTCAGCATTAACCATATATGAAGCAGTTGAGTGACGTGACATTTCTTGAGCACCAGAGAAATGCTGCTCGAAATTTCCGGGACGTATGTGGTGAGATGAGAGAATGGCTCTGAAGAAAGGGCAGAATGGGCATACAGAAAGCAGAGTCCTCAGGTACAAATGGGTTACATAAGAGATGGCAGGAGACTGGAGAAAGTGCATTATCAGAAAAGCATCTTATGACTTTTAAAGACCAGAGTTTCAAAAACTTCCATATTAAACAGAAAACTGCATTTAACAGTATTAAAGAAACAAAGCATTTTTATTTTGTATTTTGACCCAATAAAGTTAAAGCAAAAAAAGGCAAATCCTACATCATAAAAGCTTGGGTTGTTATTCTGGAGTTGCTGAGATCAAGTAGAAGAAGATGACATGGTTTTAAGAGAAAACTTTGGCCTCAGCCTCGTGCCTGTTGCCTCCGGGATAGGCTCTGGTCCCCCGCGACCCAGTAGGATGAGCGGGTTGGCTACTGGATGGATGGATGGATGGACTTTGGCCTCAGTGCTGAGCAGCATGACAGGCAGAAGCCCAAGAAGACGCATGATTGTGAGAGACCCTTCCCTACTGGGGGGCAGGGTGACTAAGCAGCATGCGACGCCGTCCGGGAGAGGGGACAGCGGGAGAGGGGACAGCGGGAGAGGGGACAGCGCTTTTTGCTTTTGACATTTACATGGTTATTCTGCTCAGTTATAATAATATTAAATGCTATGTGTTACAAAATTCATAGAGTAACACAATTAAACAGGAATAGGAAGACAGTTACATGTTAGCTGTCATTACCTGCTCGTTTGACCCCTCATTTACCGCGTGTGAATTTCTGATTGTTATCAGCTGTTCCACGTTTCCCTTATTAAGTCCTGTGGATTTCAGTCGGCATTCAAGTCAGTTTCCCTAGGTCTGTCACTGACGTATAAATAATAATAAACCCCTTTGTTTTTGGACTTCAGTCTGTCTGACCCTGATACTCCGCTCCATATTCCCTGCTCGCCTGACAGTGCATAACATTAGCCCTCAGATAAAATACCAGTCGGTCCTTAAAAAGCTACAAATTGCAACAGTTCAAAACACATATGAACATATTATTTACACTACACTTTGGCAGTCAAAGATTTGATAATATAAATTAATTGAAATTGATATTATAGTTTAATATTGTATGTTATTCATATAATTCAGGGGGGGCATGGTGGTGTTTTTGCTAGCGCTGTTGCCTCACACCACTGGGACCCGGGTTTGAGTCTTCACCATGGCTCCATGTCATTGTGTGGTTCCTCTGGGTTCTCCCCCCCCCCCTCCCCCAGTCCAAAAACATTCTGAGGTTAACTGGAGTTACCAAGTTGCCCGTGTGTGTGCATATGCGTGCCTGCCTTGCGATAGGTTGGTGCCCCATCCTGGGTTGTTCCCTGCCTTGTATCCACCGGCTCTGGACCCCCCATGACCCTAAATAGGACAAGCATATATTGAAGAGGGATGGATATATAATGAGATTCATGGGAAACATTTAATTGTTTTTTTGTGATTTTAGTTTTATTTACAGTCAATATTTTGTTATTGTTATTGAATTGCATTTGCAGGCCGTAAAATTCAAAGATTCAACACCCCCCCCGCACAGGGACACAGTACAATTATTAATAAGGAAATACCCATACACACATAATTGATAAGATTAAAAAATGACTGCAATAATGTAACTACAACAAAGGGAACAGTGAGAGTAAACCTGCCTGCGAGAGTCACTCTGTATTCATCAACACCCAGCAGGATTACTTTAAGCAACCTGAGAGTTTTTTTGGTAAAGACTGAATATCCTTTGACAGGGACACCTTACCATCAGAGTTCGAGGGAGTAGTAATTCATCAAAGAGACAGCACAATCACTGACAACCAGCCAGGAGAGACTACGAAAAGAGTAACTTTAAGCAGTAATGACACTTTGGGTCATCGCTGTACTGTCTTGATGGTGACTGGTACCTGCCTTTTATGAAGTAGAGTCTTTAACATGGTTCAGCAGTGACACAAACACACTTCAAATCCATTTAAGTGTAACAAACATAATCCAAAAATAATGGTGCCTATTTTCCATTGTTTTCTTGCATTTCACTTATCTAGCTAATAGTGTAGTGGGCATTTATTACAAGACATTTACTAATGACATTTAATAGGAGCGATCAGGAAATCCAGAACAACAAACAGCATAATGAGACATTCACAATGAAGCACAGATAAATAACATAATATATATAAATGTATTAATATCAGGGAACATCTTAGAAAACACAGCAGTACATGTATTCTGCCGTCTATAAACTCACAATTGTCAGCAGTACTATTGTAAAGTAACTTTGACATGTAAGGCTACATATTCCTGCAATTTAAGCCCCGCCTCGGCCCCCTCCCAACTTGGAGGAGAACTCCTAGGTCTGAATGGATTTTAATTTTGCAATCAGTCTCAATATTGTTTTAATGGACTTCTACCCAAAGACCTAATTTTGTGTCTCTAATTTAAAGAATCCCAGTACTTGGTAGAAAGTCTCAACATAGTTTTAATGACCTTCAACTATCATGCAATTATGTTTGAAGGATGAAAAATTACCAGCTGAGTTATAGTACTGCTTTTATATTGATTCTTCATAATATGATATTACTGGGTGCTCATCCATTTATCAAAGGCACTTATACCACTGAAATCAATAAAATTATAAGATTAAATAAAATTTTACTACATGCCACACAAAATGGTTCTGTACTTTACTATGGATGTGCTATTTCCTCTGCTAAAAGAGGCTTGGTTCAGCTTGGTTCAGCCAGAAGCACATCAGACATCCATTTACACACTTCAAGTGTTCCAACATTTTACAGGAATTGCAAAAATATTTCATGCATTATTATAAAAGTTGTTTTTCATCTTTTGCATGTTTGTGTGCTGCGGCGAATCCCTGTGTGTGTGACAAGCAGTGTACACACACTGTACACACACTGTACACACACTGTGCACGCACCTCATTAGGGGTGTGCTGCTATCTTGATAAGGTGCCCACTGAGGGGAAAAAATCATAACAAACACAAATGCGCAAGAAAATTAAAGTTAATCAATAAATTCCTTGCATATTTATACAGGCTTAAGGCTTCAAGGCCGTGAGTCCTAATTAGCGTAATTAGGTTGGCATTACTAAATTTAAAAGCTTGTTTATTGGCTAAAGGTCAAAACATGCAAACATATCCTGGTAAGAAAACTAGCTGAATTCTAAAAGATAACAATAAGCAATTTGTTAAGATATAAATGGCAATTTTTTCACCATGACAGTGAACTGAACTCAGTGACAAAGAGATTTAGCTGTGATTAAGTGTTTTGTCAGGATTTTTTTTCAGGAACAGGCCCGAAATAGAACAGGCACATATAAATGGTAGTAAATGAAAAAGAATGGAGGTTTGAGATCAATATTGCTGGTTAAGAAGGGAAAATATTATCTGTATTTTATTTTCAGTTGCAAAATGCACATCCAGATCTTCAGAGAACTGTACATACCCTGTTCAGGATGTAGAAAGTACAGAATTACACACAGCACAACATGTAACAGATGGATTAAATTAACCCTTATGATTAAGGTCACTTAAATATCCAGTTTCCATGAAGGTTAAAATTAGAAGCCTTCTTTAAAGCAGTCTGCATATGTTCCGTCACCCTGAAAAAAAGGTATTATTAGCATTTCCAGACCTCTTATCTTTATCAATCCCTTAGCACATTGTCTCACTGTTCATGCATCTGTCAGATTCATTGCATGAGTTAGGCCTGTTAGTATTTGCGTTAACAGATATTGTCAAGATCTTTGAATGTAGCTGAAAATGTGTTTGATTAATCAAACTTTTTACTATGCCAGGCACATATGACTTGTGTTTAAATGCAACATAACCATTTAAAGTATGAAAAGCTGTTTATATATGGCAATACATTTCCAGGGGTAAATCCATCCATTTTCTGTAACCGTTTGTCCTATTCAGGGTCACAGGGGTTTCAGAGTCTATCCCAGATACTACAGGCATAAGGCAGGGAACAACCCAGGATGGGGCGCCAACACATCGCGGGGCACATTCACATGACATTTACACACACAGGCACACCTATGGAGAATTTGGTAACTCCAATTAACCTCAGCATGTTTTTGGACGGTAGGGGGAAGCCGGAGTACCCAGAGGAAACCCCAGGAGGACAGGGGGAGAACCTGCAAACAAGGAACAGAGTAGCGGCCCTATATACACAACGTCTTTAAACTATAGTGGAGTTTTACGTTTTCACGGCTTTCCAAGCGATGCTGCACTGGCTAGTGAAGATCTGTCATGGCCGCTTCATAGTCACGGTGTACAGCAAAGTCTGCAGTGTGCACTGGCTAGTGAGGATCCGTCATGGCCGCTTCACAGTCACGGTATACAGCAAAGTCTGCAGTGTGCACTGGCTAGTGAGGATCCGTCATGGCCGCTTCATAGTCACGGTGTACAGCAAAGTCTGCAGTGTGCACTGGCTAGTGAGGATCCGTCATGGCCGCTTCACAGTCACGGTATACAGCAAAGTCTGCAGTGTGCACTGGCTAGTGAGGATCCGTCATGGCCGCTTCA
>JAODJW010000002.1:6870415-6882653 GCA_026777045.1 Hyperopisus bebe
CCATCCATCCATCCATCCATCCATCCGTCTTCCAACTGCAGCCTGAAATATAACACAGGGCACAGTGGATGTTTAATATAGGAGTTAGCCATGGAGGATTTAATGCATAACATTTATGATTAAAATATAGATGCGAGGGTGGATTAACTTAACTGGGGACGCTAGGGTGACATCAGGTGCTGCCGATTTATCTAACCACTCCTTTTTCTCCAGGTGAGGGGGGGCTAGATTGGGATAGTCTATGTATTAATGCACCCCTATATAGGGGTGTCATATTTTTGAGCCCCTTATACGTAGGCTTAGGATGAGTCCTTAGAATATGGATGGATGGACTTGAAAAGTAAGAGATACAGGTTGATTTTAAGTAAAATACTTTACCTGCTCTGTAGAAATTCAGATTAAATTCCTATCTAGTCACAGTAATACACAACGCCATCAAGAAATAAAGATAATTTTATACATGTTGTATAATTCAATTTGGAGAACATTTCCAGAAATAACACTCATAAATGTATCGGAAACTAACAATTTTATGAGCAGGTACAGTGATCATTCACAAAAATAAACTGGAGTTTGTGACCTTTTCAATATGATGAAGGTTACCGTTATATGACTGACTCAAGCTTCCTGCAAGAAGGCCGCAGAAGGCAGCTCAGAATCTGAACTACAAGCCCGTCATACGCCGTTTATTTTTAGCTACTGCACTGGCAGCAGCAACCAGCTAGTTACTATACTTACTTTGAATTTTAAAAAAACAACGTATAAGCAAAAACAGCCATGAATACTTCATGTTTGAAAAGCTGAAAGGGGCAGCTAAGCAAATGACAGCTACCAAAGGTTACAAACACTGGGCCTTTTATGGTAAAGGTACTTATATGCTAAGCAACAATAAAAAAAAAAAACAATAAAAAAATACACTTTCAGTTTCACATATTACACGTGTTACACATATAATACACAAGCCATCTATACATAGTCAGCTACCCTATGGCTATGCAGCAGTAGGAAGCAGAATTTTATTTTATTTTAAGCAGAAAATTGCTAAGAATGATACTCCCAAAAAATCCTGCTGATACTAGGTGATAGAATTTCGTGTCCATTAAAATATGAATTTAACATTTTTTAAAATGTAGAGGTAAATTTCAGACCTTCAAACTGGGCCAAGGCAACAAACCATGCTCAAAAGGTAATTTCGGGTTCAATATTAGAACATATTTCAACTTCCGTTCGAGATTAACCTAGTTCAAATTTAAGCGCTTCAAGGATGTTGATGGAAATTCACATGAAACGTTATCCTTAAGCATAAAAGAAGCAGTAATCCCATATGACTTATGCCCTGACCTCGTATGAAAAGGCTGACATTTCCACCATCATTCAACAAAGTATAATCCTGAAGACCAGTTTCAGTATCAGCTCCATCCGCAGGCTCTCGGTTCTGAGTGTGACACTAGCAGGTGATATTTGAGCGAGATCAGCTCTCTGGTGGAGACTTCTCTGTATTAACTCAATGGCTGATTAACTTGTGCTCTGTTTTAACGTTGTAAAAGATTCAGCAGCCGGCCTATGAGAAAACTGAGGGTCAGCTCATGTACATATATGAGCCTATTACGTTATTGCATTACGTTATTACGTTATTTGTTATTATGACTGACTGTCAGCTGTTGTACGTATTGTCATCTTCAGGAAGTGCACAAAGAATAATATCATCAAACTAAGTATGCATAGCAATGAAACCTTGAATGGCCAGAATTTCCTGCTGAAAAAAACAGCATAGTTAGTTACCAGTATGACCAGCAGAATGCATACTGGTTATACCACCATATGTTGTGTTTCAATGCTGGTGCACCAGTTTCATCAATGACATATTGCTGGTGGACTAGCTTCATGTGCAGGTAGACCAGCAGAGCTATGCTGGTCCACCAGCTACACCAGCACTAACCAGCACCAAACCAGTACTAATCAACATAGACCAGGATGGAAATCATGCTGCTCTATGCTGGTTTATTCGGCAGGGTAATACCAGGATGTCACGGCCTGTTTGGAGAAGAAAGCCGTCAGTAAGATACGTCTTATCGTTCTTTGTTTCCCCCCCCCATTTCTCCACTACTCACAAGAAACAGAGGCTGCTGATGACATTTACCCTCGGACACATGGAGTTCCTTAGAGAAGTGCAATGTTCCACACTTGTACGATGACAGCAGCAATATGTGTGAATCCACACAAGCTGAACTGTGCCCCAGATGGCTAATAAATGTTCCAAAGCTCCTCGTCTCCAGCAAAGAGCAGCGGAGCAAAGCACCAAACTGCACTGCAGCTCGAACGGCATGGAGGGAACTTTCCGGTCTTATGTCGTCCTTTCAAAGATACCTTTCACGAGGGCTACATGTCTCTATTATGTTATTCAACTGTTTGGTACATAAAACATAGAAAGTCCATGAACAAACTCTGAGTGGCTGTAAATACTTCTGGTATGAAAAAGCAATATAATTCATCCAATAAAACAAACATTTGCTACCAAGATAATGTATTTATGATTCAATACTATTCTTAAACTACGGTGATCTTTAAGGGCTTTCTGACTGGAGCATCTTGTAAATCAACTAAATAATTCATAAGAAATCCTTACTGGTTTGGAAGCAATTCATCCATCCAACTGTTGTTTACTCAAATTCTTATGATAGCACAGATGTTACATATGCAGTCAGAATGGCATGGTTTGCTGATAGAAATACTGACGGCGACTTCTTATTTCATATTATGAGCTATTTTAAGAGATACTCTAGGGATACAAATTTTATATTTTATTTTAACATTATATTATTCATCTGCTGAGCAACCTTTTTTAACCTATCGAAAATGATAGGCAGCATGTGTATGCATCAGAGCCCCCAAATGAAGATACTGTATAATAAATTAATACAATGACATAATGGAGAGTAAGAGTTTTCGCCGTGACCTTTCTGGAACATTCGATTATGGAAGCAGTAGGCTTTGTTCCTAAATTTCTGCACTTGAGACAATCAAGCGAATTAAACAATTGCAGATTTTTAATGCTCAAACAAGGGTGAGGATTAGACACAGGATATCTTCCACAGGAAAGTAGTTCTTTGACTTTTGAATGTATTCCAATGCTCCAGGTTTCTAAAACACAACAAGCAGCTCAATTGCTGACTGATTCTTTCCAGTTCTGCCAAAGAAATCCCTAATTGAAAATTAATTCAAGGAGGAAGTATGCTATGTATATTTCGTCTTTATATATTTAGTGGTCATGCTATAGTAAGATGCAAGTTTCACGAATCATCTCAGCCAAGCAATAAATGTACATCTTTCAAGTTTAACCTTCTTTTGCTATCTTACAGTGACTGAGATGAACACCCCGAAAATTTCATGCACTATTTCAATACAAAACAGTATATTTATCCGTTAAGTAGATTATGTCTGACTCAGTGTAGGATAATTTATTTACCATCAACAGCTTGACTAACACAGATGTTTGCGAAGTAAAAAAATAGTGTTTATAGATAAACAGCTATCCATGCATCTTCCATAACCATTTTCCAGTATGCAGTCACAGTAATAATCTATTAACATAACATCTAACCTTAAAGCATGGTAAACGGTTACCAAATCGATACAGAATTGTACCAACACACTCCAAAATATCATTTACAGCAGTCTGTACCGGTAACCTACATTTCTGCTTGACTGTCCTCACAAGCTGAAGTTATTAGTGCACATCTTGTTCTTGTAACATTGTATGATACAGTATACCTGTCACACATCTGAAAATTAGCTGGGGTCAAACAACAGAAAAAGACACAACACCACCAGCAGTACTGGCCATGAACATCTGGGTAACCTATTCCAAAAGCACTGCCACCAATAACAAGAACTGCTCGAATCATCAAAAAATGAGTAAAACTGGACACAGATGTCAAGAACCTTTAAGCAGCGCAAGTCTCTCACACCATCTCCTAAAAACTCATGTGATACTGTAGTGTGGGCAAGTATGAGAACCGGTGTTTGAAGTCCATGGGGAAACTATGACATCAGAACAGCAAAACATATCTTAAGGTGTGAAACTACTAATTGGCTCTCTGCAAGGTCAACAGAAATTCCATGTTTGTCAAGCCATTCAACGATAACGTCCTCTTCCATTGTCTAGGCCAGGGTTTCTCAAACTGGTTTTTGCTACCGGGAGTTAGGAGGGAGCAAAAATGTGGACTGTCTGGGCTTCCCCGAGGACCGTCCTGTGTCTTGGCAAACAACCTACAACTGGAGTCCACTCTGACATTAGCACCAGTTTAAGAAAAAGCCGACCTCTGCTGGAAACGGTCCCCCAACTCCAGCAGAACAAGGCTGTCACCTCCAGCCTGTTGTCTATAGTAACAATGCGTAGTAGATCATCCGTCTTCCAACCACGTATCCGGAGCTAAGGGAGATGAAGGCTACCTCAGACAGGGTAGAGCACACAGCAGTTTTGGAAGACAAGCTGTAACAGGGAATAGAATGATGAAAAGACATTCGTTTTTGCTGCCACCAAAATCTCAGTTAAAGTGATCCTAGTACTCCTCAGCGTATTGAGTTAAAAGGTCGTCTCCACAGCTTTCATAAAACACGAATGAATGAAGGAATAACAAAAGTGGGAGGTATACCATTCTGAAGTATATGTACCAATACTCCTTTCAGAAAAATCATTATTGTCATGCATGTGCGATACTGCCTATATAGCTCTATACGCCCATGCACTGAAATTCTTAATCAAAGAACATCCTACACGTGCTGCAGACACTCTGCATAAGAACATCTACCGTATATGTGATTTAAATGTATTTTTATACAAAGTGAAAGAGGTGAGAACTCGCCAGAATATCCCATGGAGCTGGTGCACGGTGGCATAACCCAACAACGAAAATACAGATGGGACTGAGCTAAAATGTGCAAACACGCAACCAAAGATATCAATATTAACCAATATCCGGCAATGTGTCAGACTTATCCTGGAAGTTGCAATACAGGACTTGCTCCCCAACATTCATTGTCACAGGCATTCTAAACCATTATAACATATAATAATAATAAAGTATTTTATTGTAGACAAAAATGCTTGATGCATCACGTGCTCTAATGTTCTGAAAACTGAACAAAGCAAGAACGGCCTTACTGGTTACATGCAGGTATTTCAATATATGTGTGAATTAGCTGAAAATGATTGAAACGTGACAATGCTGGGAAAGGCAGAGGTGGCAGCAGTGATGACGGGGATGGGAAGGACCTGAAGGGGGCTACCCAGCATGCCTCAGCATCAGCGTTAACGCCGACATCCCCACCACGACTGCAATGCTCCGTTAGAGTTGCTCCATCCAGCAAAGCCCAGGCCAGCCTGCAGAAGCATCTCCAGAAGCTGCATTCACAGCGTCGGCTGGTACACACAAGTACCTGCCATCGAGTCGACCGGGGGGGGCGCGGGGGGGGGCACGCCGCCTCATTATGGCCATCCTTTTCATTGATTTTCTTTTCCAGATAAATTTTATGTCCTACTTATCAACTCGTACTGCATGTCCAGGGCAGCAAGATGAAAATCCATCCCTGCTTTAATCACTTTTTTGTGTGTCACAGATCGCTGGATGCTGGACCCATAATGGTACTCAGCTACACATACATACAGCAGATATACCGACAAAACAAACAGACTATATAATATTAAAACAACAGTAAAATAGGAATAAAACAATTGATTGTTAACGACATGATGCCTTTTACTTATCCACAGCAGTCTTTGTATATATAACTAAAGATATATTGTATTTTACTACTGCAGTGAGAAAAGGTGTGGGATATTGCAGCAGATATTAATAATTAGCACACAGGGATCCCAGCCTTGACATCACATTTTTCGAAGCTCTTTCCTGACATTTCCAGCAGGAAGTGCAAATTACTCCATTTTCATCTCCATGTGGCCCTTATTTCTCGTTCCAGCTACTGGAAACACAGCAGCCTGATGGCAGGTACCCAGTAACCCGCCTTTCATGGTTGCGCTTTAATGACGCCGTCAGCACCCGGGCATCTGGCATATTCGCGATACCGGAATCTTCAAAGGAACGAGAGGACTATTCCGAACAACAAGATTAGTTTCCTGTTTGCCGCTGAGCTGAAAGAGGAAAGCATTACACACAAACCACCTATGGGTCTGGAGAAGGATACAGCCAACAGAATGGGGAACAGAAATCACATGCCCCATTTCCAAGAAATTAAAAGAAAAAAATTTAAAAAGCACATATTTTCCAAGCAGCAGATGACTTCAGCCACTGGGCAGCGCTTAATAACACGATCTGAAAAACAATTCGGTCCGATAGATTTTCTCCCTCTGTCAATGAATGATCAAAAGTGTATCCTCTTGAATTTTATTAAATATGCCCTCATTTTTGTGATGAGGTCGGAGGACTAATCCAGGCAAGAATTGCACTTCACCACACTGAGGACATTTACCATAGATTCCAATCAGCCCTACAGGATTCTGATCATAGCAATAGGCTAGGAAATTAATGTAAAATGACAAATTCAGGCTAAGTTTTAGACATATTTCCCAATTTATTCTCAGCTGGAGATTATATTTTACAATACCCGCCCCCCCCCAAGACCATTCACCATTCATCCAATTCGTCTTTGAGTATAATTGTTTGAGGTATGATTTACCACTTAAATAGAAAGACACATGTGCATCAAAGCAGTCAAAAAGGAGTATAGGACACATTAGACAAATCCTTTGTATTACGCAGTGATGAAGGAGAATGTGTTTGTTAGCTAAAAGTGGCTTTTATCTGACAGTATTTGACTTGTGATGTAGTTTAAAGCTCCAGTCGAAATCTTAATAGCTATCAAGGCAAGATGAGATCGGTATAGTGATCACAATTGTCATGGGTTCCTGTTCAACCCAGTAAGGTTTATATTTTCAAAATACTCCAAAGTGTCATAGCCATTTAATCCCACATCCCCATGGCGAATAGGTCACACTGTAACAGTTTCATGTGGTGATGTTTAGTTCTGCTTAGGTGGTAACATTACAGATATGAGATATTTAATAACCTTCCTGGAAATCATGAGCTGCAGTGGGTCTCATTAAAAGACACACCCAAAGTGCTATTTTCACATCCTATCCTACAGGAGTCAACTCAGCTCAAATAGCTCTATTGAAACAGAGTTTAAAAGCACTGTTTTGTGCCTTCTGTATGCATTCATTTAACATGCAAACAATACTCTGGTGTACTGCTTGTAACATTTAAGGGGCTCTCCATTTATTTAACATGCAAATAATACTTTACTGTAATGCTTGCAACATTTAAGGGGCTCTCCATTCATTTAACATGCACATAATACTCTACTATACTGGTTGTAACATTTAAGGGACTCTCCATTCATTTAAACTCCAGAGCAACTCAACAGTATAGATCAGTCTGCAAGCATAGACTCACATAGAACCACTGCTTGCATCAAATCCAGTTGTTACAATGTAATAACATACCAGTTACTCTTATTATCAGTGTTACAAGCTGTAAGTGATTAGTGTATTCTTTCATCCATTAATTTAATTCCACAACTGCTTGTTAATTGCAGGGTAAAAATCCACTTGAGGCCTATCGCAGGAAACACCCTGACAGGATGCCAGTCCATCGCAGGGCATTTAGAGACATCAGTTAGCATTCGAACAGTGTGGGAAAGTCCGTGAGCTATTCAGAAACAACACACTGGACAGGAGATTAAGTATTATATCTGTTAAGTATTATATCTATAAGAACTTTGCCCAAGAAACTTTGGGACCCATGAAAGAATATAATACTGGCCCCCGACCCAGACCAATCTAATTTTGTTCCAAATTTTTGGGCCCCCCGACACTCTGTGGGAATCGTCCTAGCCCCCACCCCCCCATATGGCACCCCTAACCTTGAGATATTTTATTTCACAACCAACAGTATAGAATCACATTTGAACTTTAAACAACAAGATGGCCCCTACATAACCAAAGTATTCAGCCTTTTAAGACGGAACATTCAGTCTCTTATCCTTGATTAACACCTTCTCCAATAATACCTTTAAATATCTTTTACATTCTAAGTCCTCTCTGACTGGCATCTTGTGCATTAAACAGACATAGCTATCCTTCTGATCTGAGGTATGTTTTCTCTTAACCCACCCTAAAAGCATCATGGTTTCTTTTGTTACTTTTAATAATACATAATACTCCCTTACATAGTCTTGTTGATTGAACAACCACTACCTCAGACTTAAATCTGAGCAAAGTCAGTCTCAAATCACATCACTCCAGAAGCTGTTTAAGGGTCTGACGGATGCGAATGCCAAAGGGAGCTCATGGTCTATATAAAAAAACCTAAGTGTCATTGGTTGAGAGCAAAATTTACAGGAGAGAGGAAGTAACACAGCTGGACTGGAGAGAAAGAGCCATGCATAAGCAGGTTGAGATACGTCATTTGGCTTGTGCGTGTTTGCGCCTGTGTCTGAACAGACTAAAAATGGGTGTGTGGCTTCTATATGCAAAAATGTAGGAAAAAATTACACTGCTTCTGCTGATTCTTAATTCTCTAAGGATTAAACCATTTTCCACAAGGATTTAATTTCCCCACGTAAAAGGCCTATTTCTTTCTATAAAACATTGCCATGACGACTCCATGAACTGCTGAACATCCAATGATCTCACCACAAAGGAGGCTACAGCCTACACACGACAATCAAATCAACATATGCTTTGTAAATATTGCCTTATTTCAATTTGAGTGACCTGAAAAAGCCCCAAAACCTTCATGCAGAAGTCAATGAAATCAACCACCAAATGATTTATTATATGTTGCATATGAATTAAAGAAGTGGTTCATTACTGTACCTGTAATATCTGATTTTTATATATCTAAAGGACCTTGTCAACAGAACACTTACTGCTGACATGGCAAAGCTTCATGCTCTCTATTCAACTTTCTTAACATATGAGGAAACTTAAACAGATCTTTTGCTTGGCCGGTGAGTCTTCCACAAGACTGGAATGGAAAAATCCTCAGTAACTGGCACTTTCCTCACATGGAACAGGCATAGTGAGTGCATCCAATACAAAGGAAAAAAAAAAAGATCAACCTAAAATGAAACCAGGGAAGGCACAGCACCCTGCACCAGCACGAGGAACGTGTCATACGGAAACATTAAGGCTGTTATTGACAGCTGGTGCAGAGTGAACTGACAGATGGATTGTACGCAAACGCTAAAAGCCATGAGAAATTCCATTGAGACCAGTAACCCTGGCTGAGACCAGGCTTCTGAAAACATCTCTTTAAAAGACAGGAGGCTGAACAATGCATGAGGGCAAATTAACAAAGCACTTTATGGGCACGCAATGGCAGAAACAGACAGGGGGCAAAGTCAAATTCCGACTTCCCGCAGCCCTAGGCATCAATGATGAGGTATGAAGGAATGAAGTCAGGAATCATGCTAGCTGGTCAAGGAACCAAACTTTAGAGGTGACTAAGCAACAGCCAGACCATACGAGTCATGCAACATGTTTTTTAAAATTCATTAATTTAATTGTAACAGCTGTTTTTAAAATTACTGACGAAATTTCAAACTTGCATTTTGCAAATTCGTGGCTTAAAAAAAGACTGAACAAGCTTAGCCACTGACAGATTACTAGGAAAATGCCATCCAGATCAATTATACTAACAAAGGAACAGTCGGCCCATTTTTAAAATCGCTGTCAGCTTCTTGTATGTGTCAAGGCCAAGGCCTGAATAAGCCTTTGCGATTTCAAAATAATTCAACAATTTCCTCTGACTGATAATGAATATCACGAAATCTGAACTAAGCATGCCCTTCAAAACAATCAGCTCAAATCAAACTACAGGAAAGAGTGCATAAATGAAATTATAAATGAAATTATTGCTTCACTGCTGCAGAAAGGCTGGTATTTAACTGTTCATGTTGTCTGGGAGGAAAAGGTAAGAAATAAAATTAGTTTCTTCCATTGAATTTTAATTGACTGCAAAGTAAAGCCAATACTCTCTGCTGACCTTCAGAAGACCTGACATGCTAGACTATTGTATATGAAATTGACACTAAAGTGCTTTTAGTTGGGAAGTAATATGTCTCTCTCTCTCTCTCTCTCTCTCTCTCTCACACACACACACACACACACACACACACACACACACACACATACACACCTTAGAGATGGATGTTTCCGATTATACCTTAAAGTCACCAGGATATGGCAGCTGTCAAGGGTGGTAACTATGCACAAGGCAAGTGCTTTACATTTCATTTTCAATCAGTTATTTCTAGGAAAGAGAATGCTAAAATACATTTATGAAAGAGATAAGGTATCAAAATTCTCATAATTACTTCTAATGTCTGATAGTCAGAAAAACATCTATTCATTTATTTTCCTTTTTCACTTATCCATTGAATGGTCTCAGTGAGTCTGGAGACTATCCTAGGACAAAAGGGATGCCAGCCCACGGCACGTTCACACCATCAAACACACAGGGGCACATTAAAGACATCCGTTCATCTAATCAGAGAGAAAACGGCTGTAACTTCAAGCACAAACAGTAGGGGGAGTATGAGGCTGCAGGGTCACATTACTATTACAGCCCATAGAACAAAAACACATGGCAAAAAAAATCATTCCATCCATCCACCAGTCCATGATAGCCGTTTGTCCTATTGAGGGACATGGGGGTGGGTCCTCAGCCTATCCCAGAAGCTACGGGTACAGGGTTGGGACAAATCCAGGAAGGATGGGGCGCCAACCAACTGACCACAATACCGACAGACAATCAATGGCAAAACTGTACAACAGATATCATTAGACTTTGACAATTCAGCATTATACTTACTGCAAATATCTTAATTAGGCTCAGTCATAATGAAATATGACACAGTGTCTCCTTTTTAATGTAAATTATGAAGTTCAGGCAGGTGATGTAAAGCAGCTATAGGAGAGAATCTGCCATCTTGAGTCTCCTCGTCATTTTAAGCAGCCAGTAGAGCAGATTGAGACGGTTCATCTGTGATCACTGCACGCACTTTCACAGGCTCAGCACGGTCATTTGTGAGACAAAATAGGACAATTGTTTTTGGTGAAGCTCCTGTGAGCCGCACCATCCCGTCGCTCCCTCCGAAAAGGGGAATAAGGAGAAAATACTCTTTAAAAATGGTGCATGTTTACTCGTCTTACTTCTATACTTTGCCAGAAGTTGTTCACGTGCCATCTTTCCAAATTTTAAAATGTGTTCAGTATTTCGCTTCTGTATTTCATATCCAGCTAAAAAGGAAATCATTGATATACATATGTTCTTTCCATTTAAAACTACAGATTTGGACCATTTTCCCTGAGCTGACTATCCATTCACTGACAGAAATGTTTGGTATTTATGTAGATTAGCCTAAGGTCATGGATGTTGGAACGGCAGTCCGGCACCTGCAAGGCAGAGAGGGTAGGGGGCGGGGGGAGGAAGGAGGACTTGGCTGAGAGTTTGTTTAAGACGTTGTTGACTTAGTTTACAAAGCTGCAGAAAAACGGATATGGCTTAAATGAAACGGTCTGGACATTTCCAAAAGCGCAACGCTGTTCCGAAAAGCCTGACGTAATGGTGAACACACGAGAGGCTTCTGGAATTGCAAACCTTTAAACAAATGAAAGGTTGCAGAGTTTCATTAATATTAGCTTATAAAATACTTTCTTTGGTGGCTTAACGTTCCTATCAATGCTATATAATAAGCTTGAGATCTTATTCTGTTACAGCTCCAAAAAAATCAATGTTTTGTAATGTTGAACTGGAGTGAAAAGTCACAAATGCATGTAAGAGACTATAGAGGCAAACATAGATAAGCACTTCCCTCTGGTGAGAAGGTTAAAGCTGGCTATAGAAAGAGCCATTTTTCAACATTAGAATGTAGCTGTTTAGCTATGAAGGTGAAATCTGGTACCAATGAAGCAGGGATCCTCTCCATATAAAGTTAAGCATTAGGTTCTGCGGTAGACAGAAGGCATAGTTTATTCAGGCAATGCAGGAGCACAGAGAAGCACTCATCTGTGAAAGGGCATGACACCACTGTCAGCTCAACTAACTAGAAGCAACACTATTGATATTGCTGAGTGCTAACGCTGGTTTCTGTAGCATAGTGATTGCGCCGTTTGGCTCATTGAGCGGTAACGCTGGTTTCTGTAGCATAGTGA
>JAODJW010000002.1:6886394-6898230 GCA_026777045.1 Hyperopisus bebe
GGCCGGGGGGAAGGGGGGGGGGTGCTACGCACTATTCAATTCCACCGCATTGCCGATAGTTAGGTTACCATACACAGGAGATGCTGCAATTGCAGGCTATTTACATAGAAACTGTGCAGATGTACTCATTGTTACCGTCGAAAAGAACAAGTAGGAAAAGGTATAACCTGTGAATCGAAGTGGGACTTAGCGATTCGTCAGACCAATGAGGACCGACACAAGGATATAGATGCGGTACGAGGTGGACGTCAAACTACTGCAAAAGTACGCGGCCGTGCTTACTTATGCAGTGACGTTAAAACAACGTTTAAAACAGGTCAACGTTACAAGCCTTAGCAAATAATATTCAACAAATCAGACAGCGTTCGGTTTTATGTATGTAATTACAGTAAACATACCATTTGCGTTGACTGTGGACCAAAACGCCAGAACTGAGCAACTGTTAACATAAAGGTTTATAGATATAGCACTATGTTTGAGCCAAGTCCTTAAAACAAACACACACACACACACACACACACACCGTGGGAATAGTATTGCGAACTGACACATTTCTCTGAAGGCGTAAATGGCTCCTTTTAAGACTGCGATAAACATCTGGGCTTACAGTATCCATACATTTAATGCTCATCACCCACCCGCAGCATCTGGACACCGCTGTCCTGCGATCACAGACATGTCGTGCAATGGGCCAGTTCTGTCATTTCCTTTAGCGCACTCACCAGTCAATGGGAGACGTGTCGTTAATAACGTCCTGATAGGCAGTCAGTAGCTCCAGCCTGTGTTTGCTTAGGTTCACAGCCATGCCGACGTCCTCTCCAGCATCCAGCAGACTGCGGTCACGCCACTGACAGACTGCGAGCAGCTAGATTTGGGAAGGAGCTGATATTTGAGCGAAACAAAGAAGATGCGAGTCTGCACGCCAACCTACGAGCTCCCCGGTCCTAGCGCTACTATAGCGCGCTACTCCCACTCCACTGCCATTTAAAAAATAAGTTAGTTTTTTAATAAGTAATCTAATGGCAATAAACCCGAAAATGGGTCAAGATAAATATAGTACAGTCACTTTTCCACGTAGGGTTCCGTTTCATTATTTACCATAAAATATAAAAAGTGACATACTGCTCAACGGATGCTACCGTTGTTGATTTCCTAGCATTTTTAGTAAAAGTACAACGATTACAACTAAATGCATGCCAATTAGTAAAGGCTGCAACTGAAGAGAGACTGCAGCTATATACCTAATGCTTAGTTTCTTTTTGAATAATCTATTGCTCTTGCAGTAGCTTATTTATGTTTCGGTAACTGTTAATACGTAACCATTCGTTTGACTTTCAGCACATTTAGCAGCAATGCAACTGCGTTGCACGTATATTTCATTTTCACAGAATTTCTTATTCCTTTTCAGAAGAACCTTCCTCGAGGGTACGAAAGTAATACCTCTAGGGACGTGGATATGCAACTTCGCAAGCCCGATTCCAGTTCCTTAATCGGTAAGCTATGAAGTTTAGCAAATATCTACCAGCTCATGCACATAGTTAACAGCAAACGTATAACTATGCTGGAGAATTCGTATTTCCACATAAATGGAGAGTTTATTATTTCAGTAATACTACCCAAACTCCACGCCACGTGCTTAAAACTTAAGAAAACAAGCATATGGCTATTTTTTCAATAAAAACCAAAACAACTGCTGTGTGAAGAGCTGGTAAAAGATAGATGCGAAACGTCTTCGGTGGACAATGCTGATGAAAATATGAGAAAACCTTCCATTTCCACCACATACATGCTGTATGAAAGATGGTGAAGCTGAACACGAATCCTTTGAAAATATGTGCCTGCAAGATACTGATTTCTAAGTGTTTGAAATGCCCTTAGAACCCAGTTATAAAGAACCATGCCGAAAGTATGTGACCCCTTTCTGTTCCCGGATCAGCCTCAAACCTTTGCTGTGCATGAGCTTTAGGAGTTTCTGAATTAGAAGGCATATTAAGTTTCAGAAGAATAAAGCCTGACCTAGGTTAGCTGACCATTCGTGTAGAAAAAGAAATTCAAAGTGATGAAGTGCACAGACCATTACACATACCTACCGCCACAGGGAGTCAGCACAGAAAGGGGGGGCATTTACACAAACGTTACGAATACGTTACCTTATGCAACCAAGGAACCAATAACAGGTAAGGTGCATAGGACTTGATGCCCAAGGAAGACACTGTATTTCCACTAGCTATACATTCCACGTCTCAGTTCCAAACACTCTGCCCATGTAGGTGTAGAACAGGGGGATGTTGTGAGCGAGAGTCGGAATGCTCTCACTTCCACTCCTCTGTCATTGTTTAGACTGGAAGTCAGAGCCAGCTCCGGAAATCTTCCAGCAATTCGGGTCTGCAGACCACAGGGGTATTCCCATCTCCTGCATGTACAGACGTCTGCACGACGACTGCAGGTTAAACTATTGTCATTCACACTGGTCAGTCCAACCCTGTAATACCAGTATAGAGCACACAGTAAGAGAATACCATCAATTCTAAATGCTCCGTTTTACCGTAATCAATTGTATTAAATAGGGGCACTGACAGTACACCTTGTACCCATAACTTAAAAAGATTACGCACTCTTAAAATCATTTGAGGCCAGTAATACTAGCCGAAACAACGACCTGAACAGCTTTAGACACTGTGATGGCTCGTATTCCAAATACGTAAGTCTATACACAATATTTACGTCAATCGCGTAAGGAGGAAAAGCGGACTAATGCAGAGACACCGAACAAAGTGTTGTTCCTTGCGACATCTAGCGGTCGGAACTGGGGTGTTTTTTTTTTGGACGCCGCCTCAAAATTAGGGGAGTATAATTTTATTATGATGATAAAATACGTAGTGTTAAAAGACAAGGCAAAATACAATACAAGAGACACACAGAAATCAGAAGTACATGGTACCGTCATGGTACACCAAGATGTAGGAACTTACCGAAGAATATACGTTATATAGTAAACAGATTAAAGCATTCTGAACTGAAGTGAAAACGGCAAATTCGAGGGGTACGGAAAAGCCGCAAAATCACTGGAAAAGATTTCAGTTTATAAAAAAAAAAAACCACCTTTCCAGTTGGCATGGAATGTTCCATACTAATCCCCACAATATTAAGCCCTGGAAATATTACAGCATGGTTCTCCTCAAGTTAAATAATTGGCCTGGGGGAGGAAAAAAACACTCTGAACAATAATTGAGACCCGTTCTTTTAATGCATTAAAACTGAAGGATTTTTTAAACAGGATCCAAAGATTCAAGTGCACAAATAATTGTACATATGGGAAAAATATCTAAATCATTTAGCGTATATTAAATAAATATTTAAAGTATTTAACGAAAGTACAGATGAAAACAACCCAGTTCTTAAGAATTGCAGACATGGCAAAAAATGACAAAACGAACAGCAAATAACGGTATCCATTCACCTTTAAAATGCTTGCCTTGGTCAGAGTTACGGAAGTTGCCTTACGGTAGACGGCAGGGGTCCAACTCGGAATGGGAAACCAGTCACAATCACAGGACATATACATGCACACAGACAACCACACAATCAGCCGTATGGTCAATTTAAAGATGCCGATTAGCCAAACTCCAACTGCAACGGAAACATGGATGACAAGGAACATGCAGAAAAATCACACATACACAGCGCAGAGTTGGCATTCCAAACCCCCCCGGTCCTGGAAGTGTGAGGCGGCACCCCCACATATAACATGCTATATTCATTTCTGAGGTGAGAACGTTGAGATTATTTTTGGTAGAGATGATGCCCACTCTCATCCGTCACTGGGTTGAAGCACACAAATTAATCCAATCACCATGTCCACCTAAGATAACAGTGGTTTATTCAAGTGGAGAGGAACCGGTCAGAGCTAAGCACTGCCCAGAAATTAAATAGCCAACTACCTACTAAGTTTTAGACAAAAAAACCCCCCCAAAACTATAGTCTCAAAAATCATGGAATCTTATTCACTTTCTTAGAGAGCTATATTACCATAGAATCGCAGACCTTGGTTCTGGCTTTATGATGGCTCCTTAACTATTTACAGATAATGCATTTAGAGCTCCAGAGAAGATACTATGTATTATGTATACGACACTATAGTAAAATACAGTAGTTGAGCAACCACCTGATCATAGACCTATGGCAAAGGAGTATTACAGTGACAGGTATTTCCATGCTGAATGGACACAGTCAGCATGTATAGTACTGAACAAAAGTGATTGTGTCTTTCAATGTTTATAAACAGTCCAGGTAATCGCTTTACACTCATTGGCATATATAAAGAAAATCAAAAGACCTTTAATCAAACCTAGAGTTCTTACTGTAACTCATATGAATAAATCATTAAATCAAGTCATGGTCATACTGGCATTAAACCACGTTAAAACTTCATTGTACAGGTAGCATTTCACATAAAAATTTTTGTTTCTGTTTGTGTATTAGAAACATGGCCCCATAAGAGTATACGCATTTCAACAATAGTCTGCCTGAAAAGGAAAAGTACTGTACTGCATCGGGATGACTGAGCAATCGCCGTTATCCGCCTCATCGCCGCTGCAGAATCTCCCATTTCACCAGATGCCTTGGGACGACAGACTACTGGTCTACAGACATGTGGAGTGATACATCCATTCATTTCCAAAGTCAGTGTTCCAGTATGATACCTGAAGTTAGATCCCGCTACTCCTTCAGTCTAAGTGTCCGGCCCCCACAGCCTTTGCCAGGGTCTCGGTCTTTTTGCTGGGGGGTGCACATCACCTGTCTCTCCCCAGATCATCCATAGTCTACATGTTTACCTGAGCAGGAAGTTCACAGGAATTTGAGCAGCTTCCCAAAGTGGAATCCTCTTTAACTACAGCAAGCAAAGGATGGACATCCGCTTCAGAAGGATCCGGGCCACAAGTGGCACCTTCTTGCTGGGTGATGTGACCATGGAGCAACTCCTTGGCCCGTCGTGGTAAGCACAGGTCCGTGGGCGTCTCCTGGGGCAAGGCCAACACAAGGCAGCCATTGGTGTTTGGAACTAGGCCCGAATCCTTGACAGACTCCTTCTTGAAGCTGACCTTGGCGTCACAGGGAGGATCATCGGTATACTGGCAGGTATCAAAGACTTCTGACCTAAGGTCAACGGCAGGTTTCTTGGAAGCCGAGCGCATGCTGAGATTAAGGGGATACAGCTGCTCCTGCAAGCCAGGGTGAGGGCTGGGAGTCTGGCAGGCGTCACTCAGGTCCTGTGCAAGGACTTCTGACAGCTTCTTCCCGAACGAGCTGAGCTGTGAGGAACCAGGAGGCATGTGCATCAGATGCCGCACCTGAAGGCTACAGTCTATGTCCAAAGGAAGGACCTTGAGCGGCTTGGGAAGCTTGCAGAAACTGTCCAGGCTCACGCAGTCTGCATGACACTTCCGAGTTCCATCATTTGCTGGAGATCCAGGATGCCTCTCCCACTTCAGACCGTTCTGACTGTCGCCAGCTTTGTTTGTAAGGCACAACAGTCCGGCAGGGCTGTGGGGACACACAGCAGGTCCCTGAGCGGCCGGGACAGCCGCGGAGTTTAGACCCAAGCGAGTTTTGAGATGATCAAGTGGAGATACTTTTGACAGGCCAATGTCAGACAGAGATCCGTTGGCATGTGCCAAGCGTGAGGTGGGCACTGGCGAAGCATACTCCCAATTTGCAGGCTCCATCTTGACTCTTGGATCCACTGTTGTAACGGGAGGTCCCGAAGGCAAGGGGGTAAGACCCTGCATCAGTGGGGAATCCTGAAGGGCAAAGCCCTGCACCTCCCCAGAACTCGAGCCGCCTTTCAAATCCACTGAGGAGATCCCTTCGACTTTAGGGGCACCGCTGGTACAGTGCTTCTGGCTAACAGTTGGCGGAAGCTCTCTGGCAGACGAGTGGGTCTCTGGGCTCTTCTGGGGGGGGGCTGAAACCGCAGCATTAGCGTGGCTCCTGCCTCGGGGCCGTCCTCTTCTCTGCAGAGCAGCAGTGCTTCTTTGTTTCACTTCACCTTCCTGTCAGGGTATGGGGGGGGGGGGATCCACATGTGACAGCAACCCACCCTTCAGTTACACAAGGCTTTCCAGCATTCAGTTTCATAATAATTTTGTTCTGAGCAGCACTCGTTCTGGTCAGCCCACGATATATACTGATGCCACGGTGGTCAACGAGACAGACATTGGGTTGTAAACAGAGTGGAGTCTCCAGTAGCCTGCATAACCAACAGCGAAATTAAGGTACATGCAACTAAAATCATTGTGGAAATGCTAGATTTTTCCGTGCAAGATCAGAGAGAAGAGACCGAATGCAGGAAGGGATGCCGAATCAATACGATTTTCCATCAACCTTCACAAACTGTCCTAAAATTCAGTTCATTTTTTCTAACTAAGGTTATTTAAAACCATAGCTGTATTAATCATACTGAAACAACTGATTCATTTTTATGACAAGAATAAGTACACTAACATAAAATCAAATCTCTAGGTTATTTTTCTTTTTTCATCAGTTACTGCTCCTGCTTATCCTGGACACAAATGAACGTTTCTGCAGCAGTAACGGGCCTTGTCTTGCACTTCCTCTTGCATCCTTAAATTACTCATTGAGCTGTGTATTAGTTAAATATCTTCACCAGAATTTGCCGCTGCGTGAACTTTTGCATCTGCTCTGAAATAGGCCTCAGGGCTCATGTCTGTCTGGCCACGACTAATAAACGGTGAAATTCGCACAGATCAGGAAAGTGATACGCAAGAAAGGCAGCTTTTGGTATACTGTAAGCATTCGGTTAGTGTCTTACCGAAGAAGCCCCTTTCTTGACCTTTAGCCTGGCCTGTGCTCCTCTTCCCCGAGTCACGTCCACCGTCAAACCGGCTGCGGCGAGTACCTGAGGTTTGTCTGAACGCGATCCCTTCATCTGCTGCTCATAAGGCAGGATCAGCCTGGGGTAAGGCGGGGAGAGCAGCGTGAGATCAGCAAAGGTTTCTGCACGGCAGTCCGATTCAAAGTAATACTACAGCAATCTGCCCGTATCCGTGGTTTCAGTTATCTGTGGTTTACCACCATCCAAAAAAAAACACACACACTGAAATGTGTAACAGCGTGTTTTTTCAGTGTTCCTTTGTCCTTTCAGCAGTACAAAGAGTATCAATCTCATTGCTCCGCCATCCCTTGATGCACGATATTTTTTCCATTGCGGTACAGTCTCTTGAGAATTGGGCTGCAACACCATAATTCCTCATTCGACAGAGTGCCACAATACAGTTCTGCATAATAATGTTCAATGTCATTTATTATTGCAGTATTTAATGTTGATAACTTACTGTGTGTAAATTATCATATGAATGTACACAAAAATCACATTATACGTGTGATCCACAGTAGGGCTTGGAAGGTATCGTCCCAGGATACGGAGGGACCTTCTGTATACCATATATATTTTTTTAAAGTCTCCCCTTAAGCAGCAGCCCCCAGACTCACTTTTCGTAGTGCCTCCTTGTACAGGTGGCTGCACTGGTGCTTCCTGGATTTCCACCGAGCTCATTGTACACTTTCTTCCACAGCCTCTGCGATGTCACCTACATAAGGAAACAGAACAGAACAATTACTTACATGGCAATATATATATATGTATATACGTAATACATAGATACATATTATACATATAAATGTATATGTGTACACACACACACACACACCAGCATAAATGGCTTCTGTATGCATTTTAAGCATGTTTTGGGGATACAGAGAAAGTTGCTGAAAATTTCCGAGAGGCTATGCAATTAGTTGTCACTTACAAACCGTGGTCACTACTCACCCGCTCATATCCTCCCAGTCTTTTGACGACGGAGAACAAAAGAAAGAGGTCAACTGTGGATTAAAATGTATGCATAAGATTCAGCAACCTTTAAAAGGTTAATTTTGAAATAAAAACAATTTTGAAAGGTTCAGAAAAGCAGAAGACATACATACTAATGACAGCATGTAAAATAAGAAAACATACCATCCATCCATCCATTTTCCAACCCGCTTATCCTATTGGGTTGCGGGGGGTCCGGAGCCTATCCCGGAAGCAATGGGCACGAGGCAGGGAACAACCCAGGACGGGGGGCCAGCCCATCGCAGGGCAAACTCACACACCAGTCACTCACACATGCACACCTATGGGCAATTTAGGAACTCATACCATACTTTTTTTTTTTTTTTTGCTTTCCATTTATCAACAGCATTAAAAGGGAAAAGTAGAAAATTAGTTTCCAAATTCCTGTTTTGGAACAGAATAGCAATTACCAAGATTAAAAGATAAGAATAAAGCCATCAAGCACAGCGATAAGATGCAAATATTCAACAATGAAAGCGAGCATTGTGGTAAAAACCAAATGAGACAGAACAGGAAATACAGCTGTTAAATCAGCCCAGGGAAGGAGGAGGAGGAGGAGGTCTTCCCTCAGTTCAGGATGATGGCGCCCTCTGCCCTCCAGACTCACCCTTCTTGAAGCCCAGCTTTGGTACTTTGCTGATCGGGGAGCCTCTTCGTTCCATGAAGATGTAGAGGCGGTCCAGGAAGTTCTGCTCCTCCGGAAGGGGGAGCCAACGTTGCTCCCCTGGGATCTCAACACCCCCCATCACATTCTCCTAAAGGAGGGAGTCAGGGAGCAACTCTGAACACAGCCAGCCCCAGCCAGAAATTTCACTGAAACCAGTAGCAGACCTCAAAAACTATTTACTGGTCTACAGTATCTCACCATTAGACTTCTCAAACAGCCTGAGTGTAGACTATACTGAATTGCCTGGCAAATCCCCATCGGGCCATTATCACAACAGCAAAGAGACAACGAGAAAATTCTTCAGTCGAACCAACAGACCAGTTCAAGATCCCATCCACAAGCCTCTGAAAAGCTTTCCTGGGATGTTAGGAATTCAGTCCTGCCTATAACACTTTGCTGAGAGCAGTTCACTGTTATGACAAACAGCTTAGTCAGTCTAGAGAGAGACTTCCTTCTGAACTCCACAGCACAAAAAAAATCTCTGGTATTTCATCAGCCCGTTCTTTTCAGGGTTTCCGAGAAGACAGCAAGCCTGAACTTACCTTCGCCTCTATCCAAGAACTCGACTGACTGTAGTACACTGCCTCTTTTCCATCCAAACTCTTTCTTTTGCGAGGTCTTCCTTTCAAACTGAGAGACAGGAAGCCTGCATGGGAGGGGGGAAAAAAACCCACATATTCATGAAATGTAACAAAACAATTTCGAAGGTTCGAGGAGTATCACTGCAGAGAGATGGTCCGGAAGGAGGCGTATGAAGAGAAGACCACGACTGATGGAACCGAATTGAGGAAGCAGTTGATGCAATACAGAATTCTTGCTCCTGAAGTTGAGTTTTATAAGGTACTACTAAGCTATTTTAAAACATTTTATTTTTCGCATGAAATCACAGGTTTGGAGAAATCCTTTAATATGGCTACATCAATCGCGTACTGAAATTAAGGACTGAGAACAAAACTGTAGTCATGAACTGCATAATGATTATTCTGTCAAAGACACACCACATATGCAATGGTGATCCCGAAACATTATCATCAAGCTGAAAAATTCCTATTGTTGTTCCGCACCCGACAGAGCAGCATGTGTTTTAGTGGACCTCTTAAGCGCACTCCCATAAAAAACTACTAAAAAAAAAAATAGGACATACCCAAAATAAAATGCTTTTTTCTATTGAAGCACTTGCACTAAATTCAAAAACATGGTCTGGTTTAAATCCTGACAGTCATGAAATGTTAAAAGATCACAAACCACTTTCTAAAAGAGTTTTCACCCATATAGATAAACTAAAGTTTTTGCGGTGCCATAAATTACTTTGAGGCTTGTTATTAAAAACATTGTGTCTAACCTGGTAGTGTTTCTTCCCCCAAAGTTAGTGACCTACATTTGCTTTTAGGCTCGCTACCATTGGTGATACGATCACCATGTCAGCTTTCATTTCCCCCAGCCCATCCAGTTGCTCCAGCCTTAAAAATTGTAAATAAATGTGTAAATGCATTTCTTTTTTTCTTCTACTTTCCAATTCGGGCCTAATATCCTATTTTTGGATAGCAATTCCGCATGGATGTGCCTTACTGTCCTTAATATTAATAGTCGTTTCAATCTATTTATTGTCTATTTATTATTTCTTTTTTTTCCATGTCTCAGCCAGGTACTGCAGTTGATCGTATCATTTGTTTAAGGCTACATGCCACTGCCCTTTCTTTTCATTTACTACTTGAAGGCTACGTTCCATTGTTGTTGATTTTTAAATCATTTTCAAACGTTTTAAACGTCTCATTTACTTGCAGATATTCCTCCAATTCGTAACACTACAGAGCCCCTAAGAGGTCAGGGTTAGAAATTATATATATTTTTTTATAGGTTTGTGATCCTTTGCAATACTTTTGTTTTCCCTCACAATAATTTTGCAATTTCACTGCACTTGCCCACTTGCTATTTGTGCCAATGTGATGGCAAAGATTAACCTAAATAAAACAGTCATGTCCCATAAATTGAGCTTTGAGCATTAAAATATGAGAGTCAATGTACACCATGTAACTTTAATATGTGTTGTTGCACATATTCATTAATAATTTCACCGCCAGTGAAGTCAGATGGGCTGTTGAATGTGAAGTGCATACAGCGACTGGACCTGTCTGTATGGCTTACATTTATACTTTTTAGTCCATTAATTCCATCTTTTGTACTTTAAATAGACACAGTACAGTTATTATTAGTAATGGGAAAAGTATTGCAAGGGAACTCAAAACTATTTAAAAAATAATTTTCCCACCCTGACCTTAGGAACTCTGTATACCACAGCTGATCTGTAGAAAGAAAAAAATCACAAATGCATCACTATCCACAAATATGTATTTTTAGTTGTTTTATGTAAAATCATATCCACAAAAGTACCAAGCGATTTGAAAAGGGTTTTACATATTTGAGGAGCACTTCCCATCTGTTTGTGGATTACACAACATTTGTGACTTCGCTCCTATTTACAGATTTTTGCCCTACAGCAGCTGTTCTGAAGAAAAAAATCCGCAAATATGAGGTGCAGTAATGATATATAGCTATCAGGATACGAGATGATTTATATTGGGATATGAGATTTTAGTTTCTCAAGTTGATTACAAATAAACATTTATTTCTTCAGTAAATACCTATGCACTTCTAACCTCAATTTATATGCAAATACATAATAAAAGATAAATATTAAACTGGTTGTGTTGCCACCTGCTGTACAAATAGTATCTTTGCAAAACTTACAAATTAGATTACATTGATCCAAGCCAGATTATGGCAAATTGAAACCATTCCCATACAGTCGAAACAGAACACCTTTTTGGAAGCAAATCTTCCTCATCAGGAAGTTTATTCAATAGCATATCCAATCTGTCTATGGACCATGTGTTTACAGCGTGATAAGTGCAATTATTTTTAGCAGTCCAATGGTATATAATGTTTTTTTTTTTTTAAACAAGTTTTTACTGAAATTCAGTTTTCAGCTTAAGATCTAGTCACCAATCCTCTGAGACAGATAACTGACAAGAAGACAGGCGTACAGAAAGCGCCAATATGCCATGGTGGCTGAAAATGCATTGTTTCACATCGGTCTGTTTTTGTTGCAGTACTGTTGTAGCCTCCTATGGCTGGGACGATCATTCAACGTAATCAATGATGTCTATTATAAAAATGTGTTGACGTGGAATTTTAGTGTAGATGCGTTGTGTAAAACTATGTAAATGTTTTGTAACTGCAATGCAGAATAAGCTAAA
>JAODJW010000002.1:6907033-6920830 GCA_026777045.1 Hyperopisus bebe
GCTGACAACACACCAGAATCATATTATATTATATAATCTGAAATAGCACCATTGCTGTTATTATTATTATTATTATTTTATTATTATTATTATTATTCATAATAATAATAAACCCAAGCTAGCTGGGTTTAATAGAATGCAGCTGCCTGACTGGTTTTCCACCTTCCCCAGTCCTCCCACTTCACACCATTGTCACGCTTCCTCCACTGGCTTCCTGTAGCTCCCCACATCAGATTCAAAACACTGATGCTCGCCTACAAAGCTAAAAATGGAGCAGCACCCACCTACCTAAAAGGACGTGTCACACCCTGCACCACGCGCTCTCCGATCCTCCAGCAGCGCTCGGCTGGTCCCACCATCTCTCAAGGCACAAGGAAGACCTGCATCGAGACTCTCCTCTGTTCTGTCACCTATGTGGTGGAATGAACTTCCCCTAGATGTCCGAGCAGCTGAGTCATTGTGTGCCTTCAAATGATGACTGAAAACCTGCCTCCTTCGGAATTACTTGGATTAGCACTTCCAGGATTATACTATAATAATTTTTATTGTATTACTTAGCGACAGTTTTTTAGACTGACAGTATTCTTAGCCGGGTTCTATTGAAGCAGTATCAGGATGTATTCACTGATGAGACTTCCAAGCACTTTTCCAAGTCTCTCTGGTTAAGGGTGTCTGCCAAATGCCGTAGATGTAAATGTAGCTGTGTGTAATCCATCCAGAGTCTGGATGGGTGTCTGGAACATGTTCCTCTCAGTCTCTCAAAGGAGCAGCAGCTGATGTTCCTCTGCATCTCCATACTCCTCACCGATTTGCAAAGAGTGGAGCCCAGCTTGTGAAGAAACCTCATACTGGCCGCTTGAACACAACCGATGGACACCTTTGGGGTGAATTAAGGCGGAGACTGCAAGCCAGACCTTCTCGTCCAACATCAGTGCCTGACCTCACAAATGCTCTACTGGAGAACAGTCATAAACTCCCATAAACACACTCCTAAACCCTGTAGACAGCCTTCTCAGAAGAGCTGAAGCTGTTATAGCTGGAAAGGGTGGGCCAACTCCATATTAAAGCCTATGTATTAAGAATGGGATGTCATTAAAGTTCATGTGTGTGTAAAGGCAGGTCTCCCAGTACTTTTGGCAATATAGTGTACAATAGAAAAAAAGGGAATCCAGGTACAATACAAGTGAAATACAATATTAGATAAATGCAAGCACTAAAAACAAAAATGGTGAGCTATATAACTAAAGAGAGACTGCTAAAGGTATAAAAACGGTACCATATAATGTACAAAAATGCAGAACGAATTATTTGCATTCAACAGAATAAACAATTAATACTGTTAACAGTCCAAAAAGTGGTGGGAAGCAGCAAGAGTCTAGCACTGGATGGAGGTGCTGTGGAGTCTCCCTCCAACAACTCAATGCAGCTCAGTTCAATTTTATTTTTGTAGGGCGTTTTCACAACATTACATTGTCTCAAAGCACTTTACACCATCCCCGCCCAAAGGCCCCAGTGAGCAAGCCAGAGGGGACAGTGGCAAGGAAAAACTCCCTAGAAGGAAGAGTCTGTCCTCCAGGGGACAGCAGAGGAAACCCTAACCAGACCCAAAGGGGGAGCCCGTCCTCCAGGGGGCAGCAGAGGAAACCCTAACCAGACCAGGGTGTATCCCAGTCCTATACTGGTCTATGCTCTTCGCTGAGTCCATATGAACTGGCATTGTGTTCAGGGGATATCCCAGCCCTATTGTGTATGCGGACTGGCATTGTGTTCAGGGTGTATCCCAGTCCTATACTGGTCTATGCTCTACGCTGAGTCCATATGAACTGGCATTGTGTTCAGGGTGTATCCCAGCCTTATTGTGTATGCGGACTGGCATTGTGTTCAGGGTGTATCCCAGTCTTATTGTGTATGCGGACTGGCATTGTGTTCAGGGTGTATCCCAGTCCTATACTGCTCTATGCTCTACGCTGAGTCTATGTGGACTGGCATTGTGTTCAGGGTGTATCCCAGTCCTATACTGCTCTATGCTCTACGCTGAGTCCATGTGGACTGGACTCCAATCTCCCGTCACCCCGACCAGGATGTGTAATTAGACATTTTCGCCAGCAGATGGCACCCTTGATTCCCATCTAAGTTGTGTGTCTGGGAAAAATTGTGGAGGTAAATCATTCTTACAAATATGTAAAAATGTACTCTGAATATTTTTGGTCCTGTTTTAAAATATGTAACCTACATCGATTATGCATTTATATATAACTTGTATAACATATTTAGGATGCATATTGTATTTGCCATTATGTGTTATACGTAATATTAATTAAAATGAAATTTGCCGCACTGTTTCTTGCAGACGTCTGTATATCATTACACCAGAAGGTGGCGAAAATGAGAGTACCTCAGTCCTGAACTGCAGTTTCAAAGAACGAAGAACCTAAAAGGAGGAAGATCCCATTCTGTGAATGAATCATTCAGTGAGCGAAATGAGCATTGTATTGCCTTTTTTCGAATAAACTGGAATTGTGATAGGCCAATGTTGTTCGCCTTTTAAAGACGATATTTTAGTTAATGTTTCGTTTTCACAAAATGTTTTTCACGGTTTTTTTCCGTTAATAAGGATTAAATTACGTCACGTGTTCTGTACATAGTAGTTTTATCTGCTAAGTATTTAGGAATAGGTTATAAGAATTACATATCTGTTTAAAGTTTAAACCGAAATCTGAGACTTGGAAAATATCCCACGCGCATTTCCTTTCGACTATAAACCAATATACATTTATATTTTTAAAATAATCATTTTACATTGGAGGAAATAGGTGTTACAAAGCCAATGTGTATAAAACCCATTCATAAGAACGCGGTAAGGCGGGAATCGCGCGCACTGATATTCACTGCGATAGACTGGAGGGGCGGGGGGGGGGGGCTGCCCCAAGGTCGAGCTCCCTTAAAAGTGAGTGAAATTCTGGATTACCCCCTTCCCGCTGGTAAAGGAGCCGTTGACTGAGCTGAAGGGAGCTGGCGAGGGTTTAGGCGTCGGTGGTCCAGCTTACATACGTGTTTTACAAAACATTTATTTTACTTACATTTTATTGTATACATGCATATTTAATGTTTAGTTAAGTACAGTATATACCTAAAATTTTAAAGTGGAGGTTTTAAGTAAGTGCTTGTCTCAGAGGTGCTATTCATATTAATATTAAGACTATTTTTAAGCATTTTATGTTCAATGGATTTTATATTTTGTGACAGGCATCATGCAGTAGACGGGTATTGACACGATTCCTGCAGAAGCAGTGCTTCCTGACATTTCATCGAGGAAAAAGAAAACCTCGTTTTCCATCAAAAACAGTTGACAGATGTTTACATTTTTGTATGAAAAGAGATGAGCTAGCCTATATGACAAATCTTTGTTTGATTAGTTGATTTAGAATGCTGAAATCAAGGACACCATTATTTCTGGGAAAAATATATTTGCAGCAATGATCATATAGTATATGACATGGAGGTTTTCTATATATATATATATATGTGTGTGTGTGTGTGTGTGTGTGTGTGTGTGTGTGTGTGTGCATTTTACAGGAAATACATAGTTTCACAGCTTACATATATTAGATTTCTCAGTAACAAATACATATTCACCACATACCCTGCTCATTTAGACATATATTTTGTCTTAAATTCCTTCGGGGGGCTGTTGCCATTCTTGTGGCATTACTGTCTCTAAACAAGAGAAACATCTGCTGTGCTTAAAGTGCGGGAGAATGGAGTCTCTCCGCAGCATTTTCTCTACATGTACAATGAGCACTAACTCTTTCTTTCTGCACTTGTGGAGCTGCGATTGGCTGCCAGATATAACTGGCAGCCTAACAGACAGCAGCGCCCAATGGAAGTGATGAGTTACAATTCAAAGTAGCCAGTCCGCCACATTCCGAGATCTTTCTCAAGTCATTTTCGTCATTCGGGTTCTTAACAAAGCCACGGGTGAATGGAATTTCTGGCTTCCTCATTAGAGTATTAGAATAAAGCAGTTATTCTGGGGGGCTGTTGTGAATTCTAGCTTTCTATGAATACAAAAGTGACGGCTGGGGGGGGGGGGAGACTGGTGGGCACTTCTAGCTGAGTGTGTGCTGGACAGCAGGTCAGCGTAAAGGACCTTTTTATGATGGGACAGCTGGCATATTCTGAGAAACTCTGAAGAGGCAGGTAACCGGAAGCCTGCCTCGGGGTGGGGTGACAAATTAAAAGGGGTGAGAGCTCTAATTAAATATGGGACTGCAATGTTAAGAGGAAAGTCTGTCCCTGTAAATTAACTCTGGAAAGATTCACCAAGAGCTAGACATTCAGAATACAAGCACAGGATGCGAAGGGCATCCGGTGTAATGCTGGCTGAGGATCCACGCGCTTACACAGTCACTGAGGGTAGGCCTTGTGTTCACAGAATGACCTAAGAGTCCCTAGCAGAGGCTACAGGGCAGTGGTAGCATGGTAGTGTGAGCTCGCTTGCAGATAGGCCGCAAGATATACCACTGCTAGCACTTTGTTTGGATAGCCCATCTTCTGAGGGTTACCAGAGCAGTTATTACATTTGAACAACATAGTTAAGATTCAACAATTCACCTGTTTCACTGTGTCTATAGATATTTAGCAGAAAATACAGTATATAGAGTATATGTAACATACCTACATATTCCTAGAATAATTTAATTGATTTTGACTACTCACTCATGGTATGTTAATTGTTGAATCTCAACTAATAAGTTGCTGAAATATTACAGATACTGTGTATAACATCAGTAGGTGGACTATCCAAATAAAGTGTTTCCCATTGACTTTGAGACTTTAGTAACACTTTACTTCATGGGGCACAAATACTTAGTGATAACTAAGTTACAAATGAAGTTAAAATTGTGAACAAATCATGCACAATTATAGTTAACTGAGATAAAAGATGTATCATGATTAATTAATGATGAACAAACATGAGATCAGTATTTTGCTTGTGTTATTCATGGCTTGTTCCTTCACTAGTTCCTTCAGTAGTTCACAAAGGATTACAGAATTAACAGACACAGTAATGAATATAGTAACCACTTGAGATAAAAGATACATCATGAATCATTATTGATGAATTAACGTGAAAATAGTATATTACTAAGACTTAGTTTGTGGTGAATTAATACATAAGTATTAGCATAATGGTATATTATTTGTGGCCCCATCAAGTAAAGTATTACTGAGATGTTTACAGGAAAAACAAAAACTGGGAAAAACTAAGATTCAGCAGAAAATGTTACAAAGTGCAAAAGAATTATCAGAGAAGCTCAAGAACTGACTTGCATAAAACTGCGCTGATTTAAGACTAAAGCCAGTTTGGAGAGCAAAGGAAGCTTTCTTAGGGAACACGAGAGGTAACAAGCAGCAAGACTGTTAGCAGCAAGGACGGAAGCACAAGCAGGAGCTGATCAGTCCAGATCGTTTCGAACTTTCTGGAAAGTTGGTAGGCACCATGAGTATTTTCTGGGAACTAAGGATGTCTAAACAGTCAGGAGACATATATTATTTTTCCATCCAGATAATTGCAGAAAGTGAAACATTTACTCTCTGCTTTTCTTATGTACATACAGGCTTGTGGGGGGAAGATTTATATGACTGTGGCTTGTCTGGCAGAAGTGTTGTATACTTAGAATTTGTTCCGGACCAAGATAGCCATCTGCAAGAAAAATTGTGAAACAATGCAAAATGTAAAACTAACAAATGGTTTGGAAGTCAGTAATAATTTTGCTCTGAACCGGACCCACTGGGCAGCATGATAGTTATATTTATTGAAGGGGGGGGGGGGGGGTCCAGGAATATCACGTTTTCCCTGTTTCTCTGGCCACATCAGGGATGATGTTCCACAAGAAGCCAGCCTGTAGTTTACTTACCCAGAACTCCCGAAATAAGCTAAGCAACTATATGTTGGGCTGAACAGAACTTCCACTTTTCCAATTTTGTACTCATTAAAACCATAGATAATTTTTCCGATCTACATCTCTGTGGCAGAGATTCTGGACCCATTGGCAAACTGGGATTGTTTTGCAATGCTCAGGTCTAGATGTGTTATATGCCATGGAAAATTAAAGCGTGGATCGTACTTTTCTGTCAGGTTCGTGAACAGATTTAAAGGAAATGCTTCATTATTGTGACAGTTGCACTTTCATTTTCTGTATAATTTTAAGGGAGTTGATTTATCACTTAGAGCTTAAAATAGGTATCTGTATATCTATATGCACACCTAGGGGCAATTTAATTGGTAACTCCAATTAGCCTCAGCATGGTTTTTCTGGTGGTGGTGGGGGACTGGAGAACCTGGAGGAAACCCCTTGGTGACATGGGGAGAACATGCAAACTCCACACACATGGAGCCATGGTGAAGACACAATCTCTGGTCCCAAAGGTGTGAGGTCACCATGCCACCCCCCCTCCCCCCCCGCTCAGCACAGAGCCTCTTCCCGCTTAACTACTGTCTGACAAGCATATCCATTTCTCAAAAATAGATTTAGATTGGTTTAATGTGGTTTATGGAGGTCTACAGTCCTACTCTCCTTGTTTATGACAGAAAAGAACTTATATATTCTTTGGGGATCTAAAGCAGTGGTTGAGGAGATGGCAGCAGACTGTGTTTGTATTACCTGCGGGTCGGTGCAGAGGCCTGGATAGTTGCTGCTGCCCCTGCGTTGGTTTCTGCAGGCCGTCCCATTCCACCTGGACCTCTGCGTTTCTGGGGATCACGCCAGCCGTCTGCCTGGAGGCCAGAGCTCAGAGGGGGCACCAGCTGCATGACTGGCCTGATTTGGCTGCAGTGCGTCAGCGGCCTGGACCTGCGAAGCCATCCTATGCATTCCGGTAATGCGGTTTCTCCAGCGTCGCTTCGCTTTCCAGCAGGAGCGTCACCCTGACAGCGCCAGCTGAGCCGGTTCCCACCGCTAACTGGATTTGCTGAACACAGCAGAAAAACAGCTTTGGAGTTGCCGATGTTCGTGGCCGATGTTCGGTCGCCGATGTTCGGTCGCCGATGTTCGGTCGCCGATGTTCGGTCGCCGGTGTTCGGTCGCCGATGTTCGTCGCCGATGTTCGGTCGCCGATGTTCGGTCGCCGATGTTCGTCGCCGATGTTCGGTCGCCGATGTTCGTGGCCGATGTTCGGTCGCCGATGTTCGTCGCAGATGTTCGGTCAGCTTCGACGATGCTCCTTTCAAGCTGCCTGCAGGATAACGCAACAAAATACCAAGGAGCGATGAAAAGCGACCATTTTCAAAGGATGACAAATAACCTCTTATTCTGAAAAATATCCATTTCATTCAAATTGCATCCAAGCTTGTAAATAAAAATTATGGTGCAGAAAAGATTGATGGCTATTCATTTGTTATTATTATTTCCTTAAAAATGTCACTCTCGAGTGGGTTTCGTAATGTTAAACATTACATTTACTGACTGATGCAGCAAAATGTTTTCATACATGACATGAAATGCCTTTGGATCATATGCAGTCAGACTGAGAAACTGGCAGTCCTAGTTAGTGAAATGGTCGATTCTGATCAGCTTCTCTCACAAGGAACAGTCCATCTTCCATATTGCAATAAGCAGGTTACAAGTCATATGTCTGAATCAGTAGCGCACAGAACAGGACAAATGGGTGCAGCATTTACTTGCTTTGCAGACTTTTTTAGCTAAATGTAGATGCAATTTAAGACTTTTCCTGTAACCATGAGCTGTGAATACTTTTTTGGACAGTTGGCTGAATTAACCATCTCATGGGAACTGTCACATGGGAACAGTCACATGTTCTGTATGTGCAACACAAGTAATCTTCATCTGAACCCGAGTATTTTTTGAGTATAAGAAGAATGATATATCCAATGAACCACAGTAAACCCATCACAAGTCAAGACAGAATTCATATGTCACTTCTGCGTGTAAATCCTGTCTATTTTTTCAACTTTGACTATGCCATTCAAGTCTTGCCAAAGTATTTGTCCTAAGCAGGGATCTCCAACATTGGGAAATTTTTTTGTAAACTTGCTGGAATGATGAATCGTGCGAAGTGCGCGAGACTCGTGGGCAACATTCTCCATCAAAATAGCTTTAATATGAATTAATGGATCCGACACTGATGGAGGATCATTATGATCCATAAACGGGAAAGGACTGCAAAGAATAACAGGAATCTTTCATTATTTTGATGGTAGGCTTTGGATCCTTGCCTAACATAACATTTTTGGTTATGAACACAAGGATTTTTTTTTTTAACTCATCCATTGATCTACCATCCGCTTATCCTGGACAAAGTCATGGGGGGGTCTGGACCCCATCGCAAGCAGCACAGGGCACATGGGAAATAATCCAGATATAATTCATTCACAAAAGTTAGGGCTGCTTTTGATTAAAGTGGAATTTCACAGTAAAGTGGTTCAAAAAAGCCCAAATGTCCCTAAACTAAGACCATGTGAAATTGACCCGATGCTCAGTTCCTCTTAGAATTCAAGCGCTAAAGTTTGGTTGTTATTCCTTTCTCGTCAGTTTTCATATAGGCGAGATCACCCTGGCACGTGGACACAACGTGCCTAGGAAATGGATGTACTTTCATTATGCAGCCAAATGTCATTCTTTTCTAGTCCCGAACAGAAAGCCGTGTTTAATGCGACTATCATGCACTGTGTGAACTTCCTGCCTCATATGACCACATCCTGTGACATAATCTTTATCTCATACCAGGATCAGGTGATTGGCTCCCAGGTCATTGCTTTGACTCCAGCTCTTAAGCAGCACAGAGACGGTAATCCCCGCTTGTCCACCCCACTCCTGCGGGCAAAAAGCTGATGCACAGCAGCACTGTCTTCGTCCAGGAACTTCCTGCTCTGCAGCTATAGAATTTCACGGTGTGTTAGCCCAGCCAAGATTAGCATAGCCGTTCCTCAGGGCAAGCGGTGGGCACCGGCGACCTTTACTGGGGGAGTGAGGTTATTTATTTATTTATTTTACATGGCTTGTTCCTTCTATCCCAACAGGTAGGAGAATAAAAGATGGGCAAAGTGTAAAGTAAAGAGGGGAAAATTTATGACGGAGATTTTTCAGAATTGCTCATTGGAACCCAACCAAGCTGTGAATAAATGCTATTTTTCTTTAAAAAAAAAGAACTAAATTCCCAACAGGTAGTTCAGTTGCATCTGTACTGATAGGAAGCTTCACCTTGAGGAAAATCTGCAGGAAAACATGTCCTGTCTGACGTGCCTGCCCTGTTTGTATCTCAGACAGGTGAAGAGCATGTCCTGTGTGTCTTGCAGGTCAGTATGGACCAGAATTTGAACTGTAAAATTAACTAATTACTTACTATGGGGACAAACTTTCAGTTCATATACTTCCAGTTGTTGGGTTATCACATCACCTATGATTTACTACCTGTGTGGCCCAGTAGGAGGCGCTGTGTCTTATGGCTGTGCTGTGTGGTTACGAGCCACAAATAAGCCCACCTAAGACATGAATACTCAGCTCAAGCAGCCAGAACCTCAGACCTCAGCTTCATACCAGCAGAAACCTCACCATGAAGGAAAATATGCTTTTTCAAAGTGAAACCAGTCGGAGTTATTTAGGACAAACCCACACCGAAGTCACCTTTACATGTTTGCTGCAGAATTGCAATATTAATGGATATACTTTGTTATTTTAACCACCCCAGACAACCTATAAATGAGACAGTCAGTAATTGGTTTGAGCCCTTTTAATAAATTATGCTGGTCCCATCAATTTTACGCTATAACATATAAAAGGTTCACGTTTGCAGTTTGTGTGAAATTGAACTTTATACATTTTCTTGAGCAATCAGGCAAACAGACTGTATATTGTCACTTTCAGAAAGATTACCAATTACTGGAACACAGTTTTGTGAGGATAATTTTTTGCAATTAAGTTCTTGTTTTGGAATTTAGTATTAGAATTCCCTCCTGTGTTTTGGGGATGAAGGGTAGTTTGATTCAGGTAGTTTGTGGTTAAGAGAACTTCAGCAGGGCAGTTAGACATAGCCACACTAACCCTTCAGCTTAATATGTCCACAGCTGTCACTACGGGCAGTATAAGGGATGCTTTGTTCCCTGACAGTCACGGAGGGCTGTCTGAGGTTCTGTGGGCCTCCTGCAGGTGCGTGATCTTCAGAACAGAAGCAGCCTCCTAAGTGTCCGACTCCGCGCAGCCTACGTTATAGAACAGCAGAGATCCTGTGCATCTAGAATATCTGCAAGGTGAGACTGGAAACAGCCCAGCCTATCTGTTCCACCATCAAAGAGAAAAGAAGTGAAATATGCTCTTCATCATTCCTTTCATTCAGGTCACCTTTACTCTCTGGGGTCCATCTGACATTTCCTTTTTAAACCATTTTACTACAATCTCTGGTAATCCACTCTGCTCTTATGTGTCCCAGAATATATCATTTGTATCTGCAAAAAGTCCTGCAAAAATATGTCGAAATTTGAACATACATAACATGTGATACAGTTTATGAACTGACATGCAGCATATGAAAGTATTTATGAATGTGGATAAATTATATACTGTGTGCCATTTAAAATGTAGACATATATCTGAAAGCAGTGGCAGGGAGGTAAGTTATTGCTTGTCATTAATGTCACACTGAAGTTTTGTGTGGCAGTTTTAAGAAAATGTACACTGTGTGCAAGTTATGAAATTAAGGAATTAATTTATAGCAGGACAGAAGCTGAAAGACGACCATCCAAAATAAATGAAGGTGTACTGGAAGCCATAAAAAACTGATCTGAAATATACTCGAAAAATTGTGAAAGGACCCCATTTTAATTCCAAACCAAAATAGCTTATTCTGGCAGTACAAGTCTAGAGAAAGACTAGGCCATTCTGAAGCCTATTTCTGAGCTCGGCCAGGAAAGGTGTTTGGAGTCACCGTGAAACTCAGGCCTTTCAGCCATCATCAAGTCATACGACGCAGTCAGAGGCGCCGAGGATGAAGAACATTTTAGGATCGCTGCTCCCATGATCCAGTCTTGGCTGTGGTCATCGTCACGATGATTTGTCAGATGATGCAGCACAGACGTGGGGGAACTTCTGTTTGGACTTACTAGCGGACGGCGGAACTGGGGGGCTCTGCCTTCTAGACAATGAAGACATGATATCCTGCTATACTGATTTGCAAGGATCCTCAAGATCAACTTTTAAACATCACTAAACATTACTAAGTCACTGAGCAGACCTTCGTATCTGATTCACTTACAGCCTTAAAAATAACATGCTGTATATCTTTATGCCATTTTTCTCCAAAGAACAAAATAGGTACAATTACTCATAAGGAATACTCAGAAACTCAGTGTACTCGGTACTGTATTAGTGTGTGAAACAACTGAGATATCATTCATGTTGATGATTTGCTTGTATATACTGCAGAAAAAAGGAAAAAGCTGCTGACATTGAATAAACACAAGAAATGAATAGCTTTGTGCACAATTTAGGCTAAAACGTGTTACACTTCTGTGTGAGTGAACCAGAATAAACCAGTAAACACTTTCTGGGATTGAAGTGAACCCCGTCATGAGTCAGAGTCCCCTGGCGTGTTGGTGTCCCCATTAATTCCTATCTCCCGTTTATTTTCTTTACTCTTTATATAAACACATCACTCTAGAGAAAGCGTGGGATTTATTTATCGGTTATGTAGATAAAACCTCAATGCCAATTACTTGAATGGCCTTGGGGGGGGGGTCAGGGTGCTGAGTCACATGCTGCCCACCCGCTTAAGGAGCCCTTAATTGTGATGATATTACAATATTCAAACTGTTTGAAACAAAGTTTCAAAAGAGGTCAGTCAAACGTAGAAATCAATTCAAATAGCAGGATATCTTGTTCGATGTTGTTTTCACTACATAAAGCAGTGACCTGTTTGCCTTTGCAGTAACAGTTCCTGCAACATTTTTAGCAAAGGTTTAACATCATAGTTATTGGTGCTTGATGTCTTGATGATGGAGGTTTTTCAGAGCAGTGTGGTAATGCTTGGGGTCGTATTCTCTGCACTGTAACTGGCCCAGCATATGGAGACCAACACAATAATATTCAATCCCTCTTTTGTTCTAAAAGCTCTTTTTCATAGAGTCAATACGAACCAAAAAGGCCTCACTCTCTGTACAGGGAATCACACTGAATGTAACATGTCTAACATAGCCCCTCTTTATCTATTGAATGTTACAGCTGTCTTTCATTTCCTTGAAGGTGTTAATTGAAAATTCATTTATTTTCTGTAACTACTTGTCCTATTCAGACTAAGGCTGTAAGGCAGGGAACAATCCAGGAAGGGGCACCAGCCCATCGCAGGACATACGTACATCTAGGGCAATTTGGTAACTTAAGTTAACCTCAGCGTGTTTCTGGACTGACACGGGAAGAACATACAAACTCCACACATATGGATTCATGGCAGAGACTCAAACTCTGCTCCCAGAGGTGTGAGACAACAGTGCTGACCACCGTGCCACCCTCGTTGAAAACTATTATTAATGTTCCTATTATAAAGTAATTACTTTTCCCCAGTTGTTTCAGTTACATGTCTTACAATGAAAAACATTTTTAATGTGTTTTTTTTAGGTTTCATCTCGAACCCTCAGCCACTGCAGTTACACATCGGTCATGTTCCAAAGTAACCACTGTGTTTCCACATATAGCCATGCGGCCTGCAAAAGCCCCAGTTTGCTCTTGTCAAAATAAAACTCCCAGTTCCCTCAGCCCGAAGCAGAACAAGTGACCCATTGTCTGTCTTTTTAAAGTACTCACAGGTAATCCTAGCCCAGATAAATCAGAATTTTTTATTCAAACAAAAATAAAACTGTTTCCTCAAAGACTCCAGTGTGTCGCCAAGCCATTATGTAATGACTGGAGGATAAAGAACAGATGGTCAGACCGACACGGTGTGCTACAATCTACAGCATGAAGGGAGGCCAAAGGCCTCCGTCCTGCTTAAAGGTTTAATTGTTTGAGAGCGACCCCATCTACCTCCTGTCTCCCGTCTCTTTGAGAGGTTATCTGAAGGACCTCCGCCTTTCCGGGAATCTGAAGAAAGGGAGAGTGTACAAATGGAGATAAATGTTTTTGGTCATAATCAAAATTAGGGCTTTTAGGCCCGGTGATTAAACATTATCTCCGAAAGATTATCACTGCAAATATATTCATTTAAACAATGAGTGTAGTGACAACTCTAAGTGAAACCGACGTTAAATAAAGCTTATATTGTGATGTTTGCTTTTTTTTTGGTGTGTGCTGTACATAATTGGCTGAGGACTGTGTGGCAATGACCTCATCCTGCACCCAGCAGTATGCATGGCCGAGCAAGCAGAAACAGGGCAATACAGTAGCCCTGCTTGCAATACCCAGGTTGTTTGTGTTTAACAAGACTATGTGTATGTACCTACACACTCAAAAGCAATAACCACTTTATTTGTGCACCTATTAACATTTTATGTGAACTCATTCTGCACACCGCTGTGGTACTGAGCTGCTGTTTTTGTGCTTCTGACCTTCCTGTTAGCTTTCATGAGTCTGGCCATTCACCTCCGAGCTATCTCCTTAGCTTTAGCGAGTCTGGCCATTCACCACTGAGCTATCTCCTTAGCTTTAGCTAGTCTGGCCATTCACCACCGAGCTATCTTCTTAGCTTTAGCTAGTCTACTCATTCACCCCCAAGCTATCTCCTTAGCTTTAGCTAGTCTGGCCATTCACCTCCGAGCTATCTCCTTAGCTTTAGCTAGTCTGGCCATTC
>JAODJW010000002.1:6920930-6933241 GCA_026777045.1 Hyperopisus bebe
GAGCTATCTCCTTAGCTTTAGCTAGTCTGGCCATTCACCTTCAAACTATCTCCTTAGCCTTAGCTAGTCTGGCCATTCACCACTGAACTATCTCCTTAGCTTTAGCTAGTCTGACCATTCACCACCATTCGCCTCCATTCTATCTCCTTAACAGTATATTTTCAGCCACAAAAATGCCAAGTGTTTTTGCTCATCCCACCAATTAATGTAAAATTCCAGGAAAGTAGCACTTTCTGAACTGCTGGAACCACCTTGCATGGTACCAAATATCACACCATTTCCAAAATCACTTGGACTAGGTAGCTTAGCCATTAAAATGCTTAATCAAACAGTAAGTGAACCTCTTAACCCTGACTTACTGTGTTCTGCATGTATTCATTTACAGCAACATGATTGGCTGTTTGCATTAGCAAGCAGATGTACCTAATAAACTGTCCACTGAATGCGCTTTTTCCTTCCATGAGCCATATCTCACATTCAGTCCCAAATCTTGCATTTCACAGCTGTCTTATATCGAGGACAGGAGCGAATAATTGAGCTTTATCTTTCTGCATCCCCCGCCCCTTTTTAATGAGGTGATTGTGACGCGTGTCACTCCCGATTAGACACGTTATTTGACACAAATACAAACAATGTCACCCTGATGGTCACATCATGCTCTCTCATTGTAGTTGGTTACATGTTTTATTCAGCCTGTCTCTTATTCAGCCATCGTAGACTGTCTTTGTGGGAAATCCCTTTAAAAAAAATGTAGCCACTGGCGATAGCTGCAGACACAGCTAATCAGATGAAAAATACTTCAGGTTCATATGCACATGACGTGATCCTCATCACATCATCACATCCCACCCTGCACATCACCTGTTCCAGCTGTTACCCTCAGGAAGGTGGTACAGGTCAATAAAAGTCAAAACAAACAAACTGAGAAACAGCACATATCCTAGGGCTGTTGCAATAATAAATGAACACTGAAAGGGTATGCTCTCTTTCACAAACCTGTGCAATACCTTACCGAGTTAAATCTGTGCAGTATTGCTTAAACTCATAATCTGCAATAACCTGCTCTGTTATATATTTTGTACATAAGAAAATTGTTTTATTATTTTATTGCTTTTAATATTCTATTATTTTTGTGTGCAAGAGGCTGCACGCAATCTCCGTTATACCTTTGTATAATGGCAATAAAGTTTCTGTTTCTGATTCTGATTCTGATTCTGATCACATTGCATATAGGCAGTGCAGCATGATTCCTTCGGCACTTTATCAGCCAGCCTGACTTTAGACTGTGTATTTGCCAGATGGCCTGTACTGTGGTGGTCGGCATTAAGACCGTGCTGTGGAAAGCGAGACTGGCCAGATCTCACCAATCCCTACGTGTGTCCGCACACTTCAGAGTGCGACCTGTCGCATGCTTTAAATGACCGTTTCGTTCTTTGTCGTGCCACAGACACAGAGGAGCGCAGAATGTTTTCAATGGAACAGATCCACACCCAGAGCGCAAATAAACATTGTGGTGAGTGTGTCAGTCATTATGATAAAGGAGATGACAGCTCTTTTAAAATGGACGCCACTGTCTTAATCAGCAGCCACTACTGGTGTAATATTCACAGCAGAAGAGAAGCCAAATATTTTCACGTCACTCACGGCTACACGCATTCCACAGCAAACATTACATGGTTACAACAGTTTACTATTTACAGAATATATACCCATATTCATTTACTCTATTTACAGATACTTGCAGTGTAATGCAAAGCATGCTGGTAACTGCATAATTAGTCCTGCTGACCAATCCTGCGGTGCCACATGTATGTCAGCCAATGGTGGACAATGGCTGAGATCAGAACAAACTAAAAAGTCTAGCTGAGGGACTTTACACAGGTGGTGCAATGAAAAGGTGATCACAGTGGTGATAACTGTTTATACGACACTGTATTCCTGAAACAAGGTTGATTCCATCCATTTTAGTTGAAATATGCAGTCACCTGCTTTGACAGAGTTCCGGAAATGCAGCTAGAGACAAACTGACACCTGACAGACCCATTAAACACTGCGGCCATCTTAGAATCAGTCACTGCAAGTGTTGGTGAGGTTCCATAGACCACAGCATTGCTGAATCATTGGAAACTAGCCCTGCACAATCAGCACCAAACAGTGATGAGTCAAACCAGTCAGTCAATAGTTTTCATACTTTTAACTCTGCAAACATGAATCATACAGAAATAGAACTATCAAGTGCTGGATAACCATCACCATGAATCAATGCCACCTCTAACTACTCACTCCCTGCTCGCCTGAACATGTCCAGACCATAAAAAACAACAAAAGGAACATAAATGCATTCTGTGCTGGGGTCACAAAAGCCACAGGGGAAGTTCCACATGCTGACTTGCCCTCTCTATCACTTCCATCAGTCTACAGCGCTGAAGGACAATGTGTCCTTAAACAGAAAAGATGGGTCATCCTGAAGGAGAATCACTGGCCCAGAAAACATTCTGTCCTCTTTACATCACTGATTGAGGAATGGGAGCCTTGGTTAATGAGGATAAAAATGGAGGCACTGTCAATAACTTTACTTAAACCGGAGAACAATATTGCGTTCATGCTAGTAGTTTTGTTAATGATGTAAGCTGTATGTCCCAACTGAGCTGTTGTACCAGACACTTTGTATATCTTTGTTCAGGAATAAAGATGGCGAAGTGAACACGTGTCTCCAAATGATTGTACCTCGCCCCTGGCCAGTATACCAGAATGTTCAACACTGATACAGCCTACTTATACATAACAGCTGAGGAGAATGTGGTTGTTGTTTTGCTGCTAGATGTTTAGTCAACACAGGCTTTCTTGACTGGTAATGCAGGCTTTGTAAAATATTTACTGCAAAGCCTGAGATGTTGTGAGAACCCATCCATTTTCTGTAACCAGTTGTCCTATTCAAGGTCGCGGGAGGTCCGGAGCCTATTTCAGAGGCTATGGGCACAAGGCGGGGAACAATCCAGGGTCAGGTGCCAACCCATCGCAGGGCACACTCACTTATCCACAAGCAATTTGGTAATCCACAAGTTCACCTCAACATGTTTTTGGACGGGGGGGAAAAGGAGGGTACCCGGAAGAAACACCATGAAGACAACATGCAGACTCCACACACAGAACCATAGTAGGGACTCAAACCCTGGTCCCACAGGTGGGAGGTGACAGTGCTAACTTCTGCTCCACTGTGCTACCACTGGGAGCGCTTATATAAAACACAGCTTCAAAGTCTGTTAGCTTTTTTGACTATACAGAAATCCACCTTAGGTGTATTAATTTCTGGGAAGTGGGAATGTGGGGGGGAAGGGGGAGGGGTACGTCCGCTAGAGGTGGGATGTCTGACTGTATGTATAGGATCTACAGAGAATGTGCGTTAATGTGAGTTCACAGAAAATGCAAGTACTGTATAGGTGACTCTGTGTCATGTTACTGTTTTGAGGAATGTACAGACCACTGTACAGACCACTGTACAGACCACTGATACACAGCAGTTTGGAATGTTTAACCCTCGACCAAACACATGATGTGCAGCTCATAACGATGCAGGCTGAGAAGAGCAGCCCATTTGGAAAGTCTTGTCTAATCTCATGCAGTGGAAGGATGCATCCTGGAATCTCCTTATCAGTATCAGCTGGAAGGCCAAGGAGAGGGGGCACCGTGATCTGCAATACCTAAAGAGTTATGCTGAATTCCTGAATGTGTGTGACACTAGAAAGGAATAGTTTATGCAGGAGATAACGAGGGAAAGTATTCGACAACTAATCATTTCCACATATTTAGAGCTGAAAAGGAAAATACTGTAGTAGATAAGCACTAAACTCAGATAGCTACTATGTATCCAAGTGTTATTGTTATAAACCTATAAGTAAACAATTGCTAAAATCCCACATATAAGGTTATTAGAAAATTACTTTGATACAAATACCTATTTCTCAGTGTATCTGTACTGCATATCAAAATAGACAATAGCCAAAAATTATTTATATAATACTTTATTTCATATATAAAAACAAAAATAACTTAATTTCATGTCTAAAATAATTACCTTAAAATCTGAGGACAAACATTGTGGAATACTGAAATTGTTACACAAGTTATGAAAATAAAATCATGGAATGTCAAACATTACATTTATTTGTTTCATTCACAAATTTGATACATTAATCATGCCTTCGGTTCTGCAAAAGTGAGGCTGATTATTTTGAGTTTGGCAAAACATTTAATGGACTGACGGTCTTCGCTTTGGGATAAGTATTTGCAGTGTATTTTGAACAAGGCATGTATAATCAAATCTGACCCCACATAAAAACTGAGACACACAAGCCATTTCACGCCCCACCAAGAGGGGTACCACTCTCCAGAAAACTCACCCCCACTCCCTGTCCAGACCCCTTCCCCAGGTGGCTTTGGAAAAGCTTTTGACGCACCAGCCTTGGCCTTAAAAATATATCATCACTGATGAAAGACATGATAATGACCCAGACAGGCAACCATTACTGAATCACTTGATAGAACTCTATACCCTTATCTTCCCTGGAGGAAAGCTCTCTCGCTGGGGGCGATTTCTGAATGTCAGAGTTCCCCTAGCAGACAGAATTAGCATCTGTATATTTAAAGATGAGTCTGAGAGCAGGCACGGCAACAAAACCTATTACCATAATAAGGCCACTTAATTTGCACACAAGTGCAGGCGGATGCATCCATCATGGACCGCTAGAACAGCAGCCCAGCCTCTATCTGTCCCCTCGATGCAAAGGTTGCCAGTTAAAAGGTTACAGAGAGCAGAAGGTGATTCAGATTCTTAATCAAAGTGTCCAAGTTCTTCAGTTCCAATCTGTCCCTTTATTATTCAGCAGCTACAGTAGCTACTGGTCCTACTGGAAGCTTAAATGTAACGTTTTACTCAACAAGAAATAAGAACAGGAAACTTTCAGAAGCATTTTGATATTTCAAGCAGCATTTGGAAGTTATTTTCTTAGGAAAAGGAATAGGCTTCCATAAAGATCTAAAATAATGGGGTCAGAATTTCATTTTTTTCCCCCTCTTCTTAAAAAATAATTTAAAATTACATCAATCAAAAAATAATTTATAAAGGGTAACTTTTGTTTTTCTTGAAATATGTACACACAGTATTTAAGTATTTAATATATTCACAGGAGGTGAAGTACTCAGCTGCCAGACAGACTGGGTACCAAGACCGTTTTTTAAATACTGAAATGTAAAATATATATTTTACATTTGACAATACTATAATCTTATGCTTATGTATGAAAATTAATTCTCTCTTTGTCTTTATCTAATGGTCACATACAGATCCAGCTCCATATACTCAAACTGGTGTTTCTCCATTGACTTATACTGGTTGGCAGTGTGACTAATCTCTAGGCATGTCCAGATTTTTGTCTACAGCAGCCTACACCCTAACAGAATATTCAGCAAAATATTGTGAGGGATGCCAATGAATACAAGGCAGAAAACTGCCAGGTGTCCCAGCCAAGTTTGGACATAATGTTTTCAAAGACAGTGCCAAGGCTGACTGTCCTTGTGCTGCTGTTCACATCTGACTCGCCTTCTGTGGCTGCACTCAGGGGTCTTCGATTCACATCTGACTCGCCTGCTGAGGCTGCACTCTGGGGTCTTTGAAACTGTTTGGCTCCTTCAGGTCCCTGTATGGCAGTGAACAGTCTGCTGGGGTAGGCAGGGGTCGGTGGACTGGGCATCATGGGTAAATACTGAATCGTTGTCCGAAGAGCATATGCTAGATGTGTCCTCACAAGAAGGGGAGTATTGCTCAAATGGCGTTGATAGGTCCAGATACTAGGGGGAAGAAGGAAGAAATACCAGTTTAGCACCATTGCACTCCTGCCTGGTGAAGTGGTCATTTATCGTGTACAGCTCCAAAATGATTCCAGGTGCTAGCAGAGTGGCAGGTGTGCAGCCCCTAGTTCTGAGGAAGGAGACCCACCTCGTTGGAGACAGACAGTAGCACTCGGTCCAGCTCTTCCACCAGCTGCTTGAAGGTGGGTCTCTGGCTTGGGACGGCATGCCAGCACTCCCTCATCATCACGTACCTGGGAGATGAAGACCATCCAGTCAGCATTTTCATGCGGCATATGAAAACACATGAAATTCTATCGGGCCATCCTTGTTACCTTTTGGTGCTTCGATTATAATTGTTTTGGACCCTTTACACTACAATTTCAATGATATGAATTTGAGGGGGGGGGGACACAGTGGCTAGTACTGTCGCTTCACACCTCTGGAACCAGGGTGTGCAGATTGCATGTTCTCCCTTTGGGGTTTGATAGTTTCCCACCATAGTCCAACAACATGCTGAGGTGAATTGAAGTTACCAAATTGTCCATGGGTGCGTATCTGTGAGTGACTGGTGTGTGAATGTGCCCTGCATTGGGTTGGCACCCCATTCTGGGTTGTTCCCTGCTTTGTGCCCATAGGATCCATCTAGAAAATGGGTTTCTTTGAAGACAGGATCCTTAGTATTGGATGGGTTCCATAATGTTAGCATAAAACTTGCCACAAATGATGTTTGAAAGACACCACTTTCTATAAAGACATTTATAGCAATTCACCAACAGTTCTCTTGAAATTTTATCAACATTTAAAATTACAGCATTTAGTAATGCAATTAAATATGGGAATACATTTAATAGTCAATTTCATACTGCTTAGAAATCTTCATAAAAGGGACGACGTGGTTTCAGTTTAATTGGCTGTGTTTTTTTGACAAGGTAATGTTTATACCAGACTATACCTAAGGGCCACATATAAAAACATCAATATCCTACTGGAGTTACAAACATTCACATTCATAGACTGGCTAAACAGCAGTGTGGGGGGTGCTTTGTGCACTGTGTGTGTGGGGGGGGGGGCTCCAACCGCTACTCACAGCTCATGCGTGCAGTTGGAGGGCTTGTCCATACGATGGCCTTCCCTCAGCAACTTAAAGAGCTCCTCCACTGGAATCCCTGGGTAAGGCGATCCTCCCAGGGTGAAGATCTCCCACATCAAGACTCCAAAAGACCAGCTAAGGGGTACAGCAGACAAGGGAGACCAATGAGAAGATCCACACTCCAGGATGACAGCAGGTGGAGAGTCAATGGAGAGCAGAGGCACATGCTGTGTACTGGAAGCACTAGCTGCAGATTGTACATGTGATTTACCAAGAAGGAACCCAGTCAGATATTATCATGTTACAAAATATGTGGCATAGAATGGATAGAATGAATGTGTTGGGTACGTCTGCTTGGTCAAGGGTCTAACCAGGACCTTTCTTAGTTACACTTACACGTCACTCTGATGCGTGTAGACTCTGTCAAAGAGGGCTTCAGGTGCCATCCATTTGACTGGGAGACGCCCCTGATCATACAAAAGCGTGGACAGTTGGGGGTCGCACAGATGTAGCAGCAGTTAACTTTCATCTATCCCCCACTGCCCACCCCAATTATATCCATTAGCCCACCTGTCAGTCAGGGGAGTGTCATCAAAAAGTAAATAAGAGAGCAATTACAATTCACGTGACTGAAGAAAGTACATGAAGGCTAATGATGTTCACATGCTTCTCTGGACACAGTAACGCCCCCTGGAGGAGTCACCCTGCTATACTCACATTGGTGGTTTTCTTGTAATAGTCAATTTGATGCACTCCTCTGGCCAGCCCAAAGTCCGCAATCTTCATCACATTGTCTTCAGTCACCAGAACATTTCTGGCTGCTAAATCCCTGTGAATGCACTTTTGGAAAAACACTTCTTATTAGATATAGCATTTATATACATGAAACTTAGGAAATACATGGAAGGGAATGGTAACATTTTATTTGAGGGGACACAGATAGTGACATACTTACTTAATGCAGTAATTAACCAGTAACTCATTTTCATCATTATTCATCATTACTCAATTATGACAGTTCATCTATTCTATGCAGGAACTATATTGGTTATTTATTAGCTTATTAGTTAACTGTTAACTAATATACTTCCTGAATGGAAGACATGAACCATAATGACTGATTAATGATGAGCAAGCATGGATCAGTATGTAGCCAACACTTAGTTACTGGTTTATTAATGCATTAAGTAAATGTTTACTACTACATTATTTGTGTCCCTCCAAAGGGGAGTTCACAAAATCATCACGTCTTTTTCACAAGAATTATCATCTTAGTTTTTAAGTCAGTTTCCATTATTAAATAATAAGTTAACATGCCTGAAACTAAAATTTCTTAACAGAGGGTTGATTTAGAAACTGGTAGTCTGAAAATTTTAGGCAAACAAATTAAAAGTTCACTTAGAAAAACAAAAAAGGGGATTTCAAACGCCCGTTTAGCAGGCACATTTTATCTTAGTGTGATCTTGCAGTAATAAAAAAAAAACCCAACAAGAAAAAACTGTTAACAGGTTGAATGGTTGTCATTAAGTTTATTTTGGTCTCCATTTTAAATAGCAGCAGTATTTGGATACAGAGAAATGAATACGCTGGTTTGTGGGAGGCATTGGCCGAGATTCCGGTCGGACGGGGAACGTTCCCTCCCGGGCTCCATGCTTCACTAATGGATTTACGACGCTTCTTTAAAAAGCCCAGCAGAGCCAACATGGAGGCAGCTGTAAACACTCACTGGTGGAATTCCCAGCGCAAGCATCTGGTGACAGTGAGAACTGCTGAGTGACAATGGGCTGGAGGAATCTGGGCGTCCTGGGACACTCACCCTTTTGGAGGCCAGGTATTCCATACCCCGTGCCACCTGGTAGGCACAAGACAGCAGGTCCTTGAAGGTCAGCTGCTCCTCGGGCACCTTGGTCATATCAAAGGTGTAGTCCATGCCAGGCGGTCTGCGTGCCCGCAGGAACTCCCGAAGGCTACCCTTGGAAGCATATTCCACCAGGACATAAAGGGGGCCTGTGCAGATTTCATAGCTACTATTACTCACACCAGAGGAGATACCTCGGCAAAATCAGAAGCAAAGAATGGAGTGAACACTGCAAGGAGAGCGTTCAGGGTGCTTACCATCCTTGGTACATACGCCCAGCAGGTTAATGATGTTCTTGTGCTTGTCCATCCCCTTCATCAACTCCATCTCGGAGATCAGGTCCGCGAGATCTTTGTCAGTGGCGTCATCTAAGCACGGAGAAATTGTGATCAGTGTGGGCTGTTAGCACGATGACTTCTTTCGTGATTCTGTGCAACTCAACCTTAGGTGTGACCCATGTACCTTTGAGCATCTTAACTGCTACAGTGGTTGACTGGCCTGGGCTGATCTTGTTTATTCCGAACGCCTCTGCCTTGACCACTTGTCCAAAGCAACCTTCTCCCAGTGGCTTCCCAAGGGTTAAACTGATGAAAATAACATTTAAGTAGCGTTAATATTATTCAAAAGCGTGGTAACATTTCATGCATTCAGTTACTAATCTCTTTATAATCTGGCAGCAACAACAGGAGCGTAGTGGGTACATGAATAATTGCGAGCGAAGCTGCCGATCTTACTTTTCTCGGCTGAACTCCCAGTTTGGGTCAAAAGGCAGTTCAAATTCCATGACTCCGGCCAGTACGGGAGAGCAGCTCGAGGAGAGTCGAGCCACACGCATAAGAGAGGCACTGGACTTTGCCGACGATTCGGAGTCCACTGAGTACTGAAAAGACAAACAAAAAAACCCAGATTATGCTTATCGGTCATTCTCAGAAGAGTCTTTTGAACCCTGACAACATCGCGCGTCCAAATTTTTACGGCATCATTGAAGTTCTTCTCACCTGTCTGCCTAAAGGAAATTTGGAGAGTTTTTGTACGGGGAGAGCTTCAAAATGCTCCCTGTTGGAATTTGCCTGCATGCGGCACAGTATGATGATAATAATCGTCATCACCAGAGCCAGCGACCCTGAGGCATATATGATAATGTCGCTATACTTGGTCTCGTCCGAATCCACCTGTCCGATTAGCTCGTCTTCTGTTAAAGAAACACACATGAACTTCTTGCAGAAAAATGTAATTGTCGTTCAGAACATGTCATCATCTGATAGCGGTGCTGTCTTCTAGAAAGCGTTGGCAGGAGGGACAAACTGTACCTGGTAGAACAGTGAGCCAGGCAGACTGATAAGAATATCCGATAGAGTTCCCAGCCAAACAGGTGTACTCGCCAGCGTCCTCCACGGTGATGTTAGTCAGGTAGAGAACCTCAACGTCTGACATGTTCAGGCTGCCACTCTATGAAGAACCAGCAAGAGATTAAGGTCAATGTCATCCATCCATCCATCCATCCATCCGTTTTCTGAAACCAGGCAAAAGGCAGAGAACAACCTAGGATGGGGCGCCAACCCATCATAGGGCACAATCACACAACATTCACTCACATACCATTCACTCACACACCATTCACCTACAGGTCAATATTATGTGGTAAATGAGGCATGCTTGTGCGTGTGAATGGTGTGTCAGTGTGCCCTGAGATGGGTTGATGTACCATACTTTGTTATTCCGAGCTTTTGCACCCATAGCCGCATTTTAATTGGGAAGAAATGGGCATTTTATAAGTAAGTTTCACTTACCTTCAAGATCTGGACATAGGGGATGCCATCAGGACCATATCGACTGCCGTTTCTCTCAATGTGCTTTAGCCACTGAATATGAGGCTGTGCATCACTGTAAACTTTGCAGTAAAACTGCACGTTGCTGCCCACTGCCGCAGTGGTGTTGGCTGGCAGGCCGGCCTGCAGGATGGGACGGTGCGGAGAGCGCTCTGCAACCAGAAAAGAGAACATATGCCTTCCATGAGGTCTCCGTCCCAGAACAATGTCCTCGCTTCAGGTGAAATGAGCCAGTGTCCATGACCAAGAGAGGCCACACGTGCCTTCAGACTAAGCAAATCAGCCCTCTCATCTGGAACAGCATGAATGACCAAGGGAATACATTCAGATTCAGATTCAGATTCAGATGCTTTATTGTCATTGTTGCTTCCACAGCAATGGAATTTAAAGGTGCATCCTATCCAATGTCACATCAAAACAATAGACACATTAGTAACAACAAAACATCCAATTAATAAGCAAACAATAAATAAACAAACAGACCAGCACATGCCTTCAGACAAAGTGAACCTTCTGCCCTGAAATAGTGTATGCAGTGTAGTAGAGGTGCTAAGGGAAAGTTTGAATGCGCCGTAAGTATCTGCCTTTGGGAAGCTGCCAAACACATTTTTACATTGCATGCAAAAATTCAAGGATACTTTAATTATGAACATCCGTACTGTTTGTCCTTATACTAATAAACACACAACGATAATTATGAGTCTTAATCAGATTAAGCAACTGGAGGAAGCAGATAAGAAGCGCGTGCAGTGCTGTGGACGACAAACGGTAACAGTTCCTTTGGAGTTGTCCTCTTTCGGCCATTCCTGTTCCCGTTGGTAGCGACAGAAATGGCCACTGCTCAGGTAGAGCAGACTGTCTGGATGCCCTGGGCTGACCCATAATTATGGACCTTTATGTGCAGGAACCCGATTCCAGGGCTAATCTATCCAAAATGCTGCAGCGTCTGCTGTTCCTTAATCACTAACTCGCACATTTATAAAGACATTCAAATATATAGTAAAGGTGTCCTCTGTTCCAGCTGAGGGCAAAAATGCTAAAAATATTTATAAATAATATTAAATAAATAAATCAAACTTTTAATTACGGTCAGCAAACGCATGTAGGGATGCACTATGCCTTGTATCTTCCATGTGGTTTGCATTCTTTTTGGATGTCAGAAGAGGCCAAAGATGCTGCCGTACCCAAAACGTCCAGGATGTAGCTGTGTGAAATGGACCCGTAGATGTTCTCCACTACACAGGTGTAGTTCCCTCGGTCGGACGGCACCACGCTTTCCATTACCAGGCTCCAGTGCTGGTGCCGCAGCTGTTGGAAGATCAAAACTGAAATAAATCCCAGTGTCTAAAACAATCTGTTATTCTCACACATTAAAAGGCTACCACTTTACAATAAGACTACACTTGTAAATGGTTTATGAATGGTATATAATCAGGTTATTAATTAGGTTGAAACACTTTGTAAATCATTAATGGGCAATAATAAACACGTTATAATGTGTTTGTAAGTTATAACACAGATTTCTTTTTATTAATGACTCAGTAAAATGTATAAGTGGGAAGAAGGGAGCCTTATTATAAATGGGTACCAAAGGTATTATATGACACACACTATATGAACAAAAGTATCGGGACACCTGTAGTAATTACAGGAAGTAGCCACATAAGCCACACCCACTGCTGAC
>JAODJW010000002.1:6940482-6954455 GCA_026777045.1 Hyperopisus bebe
CCCCCACCAGCCCCCAAGTGACAAATGTAAATGACAATGTTCCCCTGGAATCGTTAAAACGTGCCACGATTTCAGTGCAGGACTCAGAAGACGTGGGTTACCACAGTATATAACGATCGCGCACAGGTTATAAATAACTAATATCACGTTAAAAATCTGCATATATGCATATAAATAAATACATATGTGTGTATAAGTATTGAAAGTTTTTTTCTAAACTACAGGATCTTCCTCATTTTATTGTATTGAAAGTTTATAATGATGCTAAAGAACTCTTGGTCTCTGCACAAAATAGTTTTATTACATGCTTAAATTACTGCAGGACAAACAAGGCGTGTACTCTAGAGCCATGTTATTACGAGCCACTCAAAGTCTCAATTTAATAGCCCTGAACTGAGCTTTCATTCCATTAAACCGTCGTTTGGAAACTGGCCCAGAATCCTCACGTTTACATTTTTGCTATATAAGATCAAATACATTTAAAATTTAACATTAAGCCCGATAGGATTAAAAAAAAAACGATAAATATATGCGAATACATCTCCAGTTTTTTGAACCAATCTGGTCAATTTTGTCTAAACATAACAGGCAAGTTTATAAATCTCAATTAAAACGAAATATTACAATCTATATCTGCTAACTATCAGACATATCAGCCGTGCTTTTTAATAAGATCAATAAAAAATCTGGTTTGCAAAGACTGTCCCACTCTTTAACGACTTAACCGGCAACAAAGGGAAACGAGGTATCCAAGCCTTCATCTGCTGATTGTCCTGGCAGATGACCCACTGCTATGCCCACTTGTCACTGGCGTGTCACACTGCACAGTGACGGCGCCCCGGGAGTGAGTGTGTGTTCAGAGACGCTCCAGGGGACAGAGCTCGAGTGTCGCTCAGATAGAGTCCTTCTCCTTTCACTCACTCCTTGGCTCTCCCTCCTTCAAAAACCCGCTGACATTCCTCTCCACAAAGGGAGCCCCCCCCAGCTCGACTCACCCCGCCATTGAAGCAGGGAACACCAACAACACTCCCCACCGCCCCTGCTCCCAAATCCCCAACGCGGGCTCCTTTTGTGCCAGCCGGGTGAATCAGAATACCCCATTAAAGCCTATTATCTCTACTCTGTGTTTCACTCCACATCTCCTGCTAACCTCCCATTTCAAAGGGCATCCCATTTTGCGAGCCCTTTCTTGCCAGCCTAATCGTACGTATATGTATTCTTTAATCCATTTTTAAGACTTCGCCACTGAAGACAATCATCATGGCCAAAGAACCTGCTAGCAGAAAACATTGAGATCATGGAATGAGCTTTGTGTCTCGCGCTTAACTCTTTTCCATTGACGACTCTTCCTAGCCAAAATCTTACTGGACTAGAATTCTTCATATAGTTTCTAACTAATTTTCTGCCATGGTAATACCTCTCTTTCACAGTTGAATTGTTCAGTATTTATGATGATCTCACAGAGAGTTTAAGGTTAGATATTCGCATTGCTCATGATGTGAAGCAGGCAAATTATTGAAGATGGAAGACAGAAAAGACCAGGTGACTGGTAACGTGTCTGAGGAATCCTGTTATCTGAGTTTGTGGAATTATGCATTTATCGAAGCATGATATGGTTTTCATCTAAAGTATAACACGTGTCTGTCACATGCTCATGGCTCTGATGACGTTGCAGGATACATTTATGATTCATGGTTAATTCATTCAGAACTTCATGTGGCAGGTATAAAGTCATCCTAAATGCACAGATAGGGATTTTTTCTTCTCTTCTGGGTTATGCATGCTGGCCGTATTGATGTTGATGCAACATTATTGGACCTAATTGTTGTGTTAATTAGCTGCAGATGGACTGGCTCTGTAAGTAAACACAGAACAGCATAAATTAAATTTGAAATCTCAGTTTAACCTTTCAGTGACAATGGGCATTTTCACCCAGCTGAATTTTCAGTTATTATAAGATGGTGTGGAAAGTTCCACCCTTCGAAATACCCTCCTTTTTTAAAGGAAACGTGCAGTTTTGTATTTTGAGTAATTCTCTTGTCTGCCTGACCATAAACACCCCTGGCTTTAGAGAGGAAGGGTGGCCATGAATTACTGTTTTCGGATAAGACAATAAACTTGAGACATCTCAAGAATGTAACATTGGGCATGAAACTAGGGGGACACACACACAGACAAGGGGGAAGGGGGCAGGAACTCCAAAACAGCACAACACTATTTAACATTTTAATAACTCTCCAAAACAAAGGTGTAGCAGGGGTGAGGAGGGGTATTTTCAAAAGAAGATATTCAAAAATTATTTACTTTAGGAATGAAGTTCTGGAGCAATTTAGACGCAGATTAGCTTTTAAAAAATACCAGAATTATTTTCATTAAATTCTGATGCTACATTACAAAATCAGGCATTTAAGTTATATCATATGCGCAAGAAAAGTATATAGTGTTTTAATTGATAAGAAGCTATGTGTTACCTTAACGCTCATGTTTGTAAGTTTTTTTTTCATAGAATGTCTGAGAATATTTCTGCTCCTTAGAGATCTTAAGCAGATTCTCCTCCCAGGGTGATTGAAAATATTGGTTGGTGGGCTACGTCAATGATTTACTGAAGGATCTGACCAATGTATAATAATGCAGTGTGAAAGCTGGGTGGGGTCAAACATTTGGGAGCTCAATTGAGCGTATTGGTTTAGGACTATTGTTCTCTGTTAGAGTTAATTATTACACAAGCTGCCTTGATAAAGGACAGTGGGAGAAGGACTATAGTAATGCAAGTGGGGGGGGGGGTCACTACAAACACTGCCTGGGAGAGACTCTGTGTCCTCTAGCACCCGCTGTTTTTATAAAGATGGATATCACAGCTGTCACTGTTTTTACTTGCATCTTTTCTTAACCTTCTTTTGTGTTTCTTCTTCTGTTCCCTTTGAAGTGGGGCCAAGTGGGGCGTGCGTGACCTAACACAAGATGAACCTACGTTAAACTCTGTCCTTGGGATTCGCTCATTGGCGAGTACGAATGCCTCAAAGCCTTTGGGGGAACAGAATTTTAACATGTTATAGCAATCTTCTGAAAGCGACGCCGGGTGCGTATTTGTGTGTGACACAAATGAACACAGAAGTTCATTAACACAACGTGCTATTGTTTCGGTGTCGTTGTTTTAATGATTTTATGAGATTTAGCGCCAGCTGTAATCACATGCGGCAAAGCAGTCACATTAAGACCAATAAAACTGTCACATGTTGTTTTTCAGTATTGTAAAATCAGAGAACATGGTATAAGATTACAGAAAATCCAAAATATCATAAATGTTCTGAACTGAGAGGCCAAAGGGACATAAAGACAGACATTATAACTTCTTTATATGAAGTATGTTATACTAAGGTTTCTGAGATGGATTTAAATATGTAAATTCTCCTGAATGTTGCATTCTCGGGATCGCAAAAACAAAATAATGCAATGTGCTTGAAGAGTTTCATTGCTGAATGTTTCTTCTTTGTTTATGCACAAACTTCTTGTCGTTGTTGGGGACAGAATGATTGCTGCTGTGTCAGTAATATACAGTACATGTCAATGCAAAATAAAGCAAAGCGCTGATGTGTGTTTTTATGATGACGTAGCTCTCCCTGCAAACCATTTCTATAAATACATAAAATACAGGCACTCATATTGTGGGAGATATTTCAAAGTGGTTGTTCATTTAAATGAGACAGGCAAATGCTGAAATGCATCCATAATTATCCATCTGGATCTGGGAATACCTGTTGTTACCTCATTGTCTGTACTGTAAATTGGCTCCATTGCATCAACAATGATTCACTCGACTCCTGCTTCTTCATAAATTTCTTCATTAATCATTAATGATAAGAATAATGATTCATAATGTCACCTTCTGGAACAGTAGCTAAATCATAGTGAACAAACATCTGGCACAATCCTGCAGATTAGCATTAAGTCTAACAATATCCCTAATTTTATTTCCAAATGTAGATCTTGACCACCTTTTGGATACACCTCCAGTGGTAATCCTATAAATCTCCCAAGCATCAGCTCAAACCCCTCGGAAAAAAGCAATCGGGTTGCATTGTGAGGTTTGAGGAAGAGCTCATATGTATGACTGTGGGGTCTGAAGCAGGGACCTGAATCTCTTCTTTCCTTTCTTTTATACAGTGTTGCAACAGCTAAGGGCTTCTTTCAAAGATGGGTGGAGCACAAATTACAGGATTTTGCAACATCAGTGTTTTTGTCTAACGATACTTTCTCCCTCAGTCTGTTCAACATTTTCACTAAATACACATTGTTGATGAACTTGCAATTAACACGCGCTCAGCTGAGATGTATTATTTGAATGTATCTGCATTTGCTTTGTTTGTATTCATTTACGTCTTATTAACTGACTCATGCAATATCAGTACCATGCTTATGTTTCGTCAATATTGTTTGCTTTCTATGCATTATCCAAACAGTGTTAAAGGTAAAATCCATGTTTTTGTCATTAACAACAAATATACTAAAGAATTTAACTGAGATTTCAGCCATTGGCATTTATATTTATTTACTTTTCATTCATTTGATGCTATTTTATTGGTATATCAGGGTGGGAAAAGCCTGATACTATATGGTTCATGTAAGACACAACAAATTCATTAGCAGGATCCAAATGCAGCCAGAACAAACATCAGCCCAAACCCTCAGTTTCATAACCACATGCCTCTGCCAGGACAAGAAAGAATTTTCTGCTTCCTTGCTGTCATCACCGGGAGCACCTTTCAGTTAAGATGTTTTATTTCATGGTTCCAGGCATCAATATAAACTCAGTACCAGTCAAAGGTCTGAACACACCTACGGAGAGTCATTTGATTTCCAACAAGATAAGGACCCTAAGAACAGCTCATGTTAAGTTATGTAAGTACTGTTTTATCTTGTGAACAAGGAACGAGACAGAGTGCTGCAACCCATGAACCAGGATTTCATAGTTAGCTAGGTTAACTTTAGCTAGAAGTCATGATTATCCAATAGGAATGTGCCTTACCTAAACTCTTATTGGCCAATCATGACTTCTAGCTTAAATTAACCCAGCTAACTGAGAAATCCTGCTTTGTGGAACAGGCCCCTGCCCCCCACAATCCCCCGACTTAAACCCTATACAGCTGGTTTGGGATCAGTTGGATCAAAGAGTAAGAACAAGGTACCCAACTTGTGCCCAGAACTTGTGGAAACTGCTTCAGGACTGTTGCATAAGCATTCCGGGTGGCTACATCTGGAAGCTGGCTGGAGGAATCCCACAAGTGTACCATGCTGTCGTCGAAGCAAAAGGAGACAATTTTGAAGAGTCTAAAATCTGAGAAAATTTTGAGATATTGAACACTTCTCTTGGTAATTGCAATATCTGATATGCATTGCTTAATTACCATTTACTAAGGTGAATAACACAGCTAAAAGATAAATGCATTTTGTGTGTCCAGACTTTTGCCTGGTGCTGTACATAAATATATAAAAAAGGACCAGAGGATGGAGTAGATGTCACCTGAGCTCAAATGAACACATTCAGCAAAGTTTTTTGACATAATACCCTCTGCTGTTTCTGTGTTCTATTTGAAGAAATCTGAGTATGTTTGACTGTTTACATCTCTTATAAAAACTGAGAATTTATATCTTAAGTGATCAGATATTTCCATTTACATAGCATGTTCATTTCTGAGTAAGAGCTGGCAAACTTATCCCTGCAATAATGACTGAAGTGTTACTGATTAACCTGGTTTATACCTGGTATTGCAGTAACAGCACAATGATGTTGCTCTTGAAATGTACAATTAAGTTTCAAGTGTATTTCAAGACATTGAAGTGACGTGAACATTAGATGTTTTAAGCAGTATATTTTTCATCACAAGCAGTTGTCCTTCACTCAAAATCGTATTCATTTAATGAATGCAGCGTTCATCATCTAGTTTACAAGGAACGCAGGCTGTCTTCAGGGGACAAACGTGGAAATGAACCTGCCCTTCCCCTCTGCAGAATAACGATTTTGCTTTCAGGTGAATCCATGGAGCCGGTGTGTGGTTTTGTTCCAGCCAAAGTGTACTTTCTGAAGCACAGAGGGATTTGTAGCTGTCCCCATCTGTGCTTAATTAGCACAACAATGGTGCCCAGTGCTGCTCAATGAGGCCCAGCACTCAATGCCTTGTTTGGCCCACTTCAAGGCCTTCAACAAATACACTGGACCCTTGGAAACAATGCATTCATTAACATGCTAAAAATAACTATAACTATATATATATATATACACACAGTACTGTGCAAAAGTCTTAGGCAGGCAAAGGAAATGATGTTGTAGATTATCCTCGTGTTGGTGTAAAACTATGATATTATGCCTGTCGAAGTGTGTCAGCTTAGCCATTTCAGAACCTCTGCTAAAATCACCCCAGTATTTGCAGTGACCGTCCAGTGCAGCCGTGTATTTTTTGACTTGGCCATTAGCGCACCTCATGCAGCTAGTCAATCTGTCACTGACTTTTTAAACCAATTTATTTAATTAATTTGTTTTGGTTTAATTTATTTAATTGAGCTGTTGGTGAAATTTAACAAACTCATGGAACGGCTGAGGTGCCCCTGAGGAGGAGTTTGGGAACTGAAGCGGTGATCATCTAGCCATCCAACTAGATATCAGTAACTTTTTAGAAAACAGAAGAAATTATTACTAGTTTTTATTGTGTTATTCTTAATTTGCATATGTTCTAATGTTAAATTGCGTTTTTTGTTCTAAGCCAAAGTACACTTGCTACCCAGATAAACAGCTTTAAACATTTCTTTGGACTGCCTAAGGTCCAGGACTAAATCTATCGATCAATCTATTGGTTAATTAACTTCATGAGGTGTTAATTAGCCACAAAAGATGTGCTAGTGGTGGACTTGGGGAGAGGTTTGAAATGAAAGTTGACTCACTTTGACAGACATAAAATTATAGTTTCAAACCAACATAAACACACACACACATACACACACACATTTGTATTTGTGGGGTCCGTACATTAATTTCTCTGGAGAAAGCCCTAATGCCACCAATGATGACCTTAACCCCTACCCAGCCCTAACCTTAACCATAAGTAACTAAACAAAATATGAGGCTTTTGGCATTTTACTATTTTCATTGCACTCATAGATCCCCACAATATTTTATATATATACACACACACACAAACACACACACACACACACACACACATATATATACATGTGATTGTTACTTGGATGTTCTTGCTCAGTTTCCTAGGTCCTAAAACACAATAGAATTGTTTTCCTTTAAAAATTACTGGTTTGATTTACCATGTCTATGACAATTAATCCCCCATAATCATGAAGGGCTTGCATAACAGTCGAGTCTTTATTCCAGGAGTCTTATTATAAACAAGGCTTAATGGTGGGTGCTTAACACAAGACACTAGTGAATGTGAAGCTAGCTGATACCTAAGACTGCAATAATTGCTGTTTGCATTTATGCAATTATATAATTGGTGTCTGCAAATATATTTTCTTAATCTTTTAGGAATCATTTAGATTTTTCTCACAGTTTAAACACGTTTTAAATCCTTAAATTATATCATATTCCTCTCACAAGTGAGACAAACGGCAGACAAACAATATAGAAACGAAACAAAAGTTAGCCACAGTCATGTGACCTTATCTGTTCACATATTGCATTATCAGGCAGATGATTCAGCATGTCTCTGGTCCATTTCAGTCCATTAACAGGTTGATTTATTATTTTTCTCAACAAAACCCACAGTCGCAGGTCTTTCAAAGCTTCCTCAGTTACATGTTTGCTAAATAAGGACAGCAAAGTGTGTTCAGTGTAGATGGCAAAAGCACTCTGTGTGGTCCTAACCCTGCATGTTTACTTTATGAGTTGCTTTAACCAGTAGGTATTAAACTGAACAATTATCTGCTGTCATAAAAGCTGGGATTTTATGGCATTCACCTCGGCCTCCGCAAATTGGCTCAACCACTTGGTGGAACACTAAAATGAGAGAGAGAGAGAGAGAGAGAGAGAAAAAAAGAGTAAAATATGCATAATAATGTTGTCTGGTTAATATGATGAGAGTAATTCCTTGGCATTTTGCATATAACACATTATACATTTTTTAAGTACAACAGGTTAGTAAGATCTGACCTAGATGATATGTCTGAGCTTACTATAATGCAAACCCTAACCTTAACCTTGTATGTAGGTGAATGACAAACAGGGCACAATGAAAAATGTGTTGTAAGACACAGAACTAAAGCAGTTATGACTGTTTACTGACTTATGACATATACAGACAGGATAACCCAAGGAATATGGCTAACTTTGCCAAGCCTCCATACTAGAAAGATGCTCCAATTATAATATTATGAGTGATGAAAATGGTTTTCCGGGATCCAGAAAAATTAGTAAAATTTGACATAGTGTCAAAAAGAAAAAGATATATAATTGAAACACTTTACTGCACTGATGTTGAGTGTGTTAGAATGGCCCATCTCAAAGTGTGTGCTTTACTGACTGCCCACAGTATCTGCGGGTTCCGCTAACTGCGGACTGAGAATATTCTGGAAAAAAATGTCCAGAAAGTTCCAACAAACAAAACTTGAAGTTGCCATGCACCGAGCACTACACTAAACATTTTATTCCAGTAGGCTGTCATATTTTGTGGGCAGATTTCTTTCCGCTGTTAGTGTTCAGGTTTTCCATGTTGGGGAGTTACTCTCCTTTCCTGTTTACCTGCACTGCTTCACTGTGCTGGTAAGGAGGGACGCTGGGTAAAATTGATCCCAAGTCTGTAGAGCGAGGGCAGAAAACCCGATTTTATTTTGTATTATTTATTTAGTTGCTGTAGTTCCCCTGTTATTTATGCTGTATCAGAAATTGTAAGTAATCTAGAGATGATGTGAAGTATGCAGGAAGACCTGCGTAAGTTATATGCAAATATTCCACCATTTCTTATAAGGGATTTGACCATCAGTGGATTTTAGAGTCCTGGAACAAATCACCATGGATACGGAGAGTCGATTGTATAATGAACTTTAACTTGTGCATGATGTTTGGCTAAATTCAGATTTAACAAAGTTTTATTAATGAAACAGCCCTGACACACTCTCTCTCCATCATGCAGATCCCTGAAATGTGGAGTATGTAGATGAGAAAGCAAACTAACCACCCTGGGTCTGGCTAGGCAGCCATGCAGAGGGACCGTCTGATAGGTCCAGGGAATCTTCAGCAGTCAGGACTAAACACAACAAGCCACATTGCACAGAGTCAGCAGTCCCTTACTCACTTGTACTCTCCTCATCCGAGGCCTCATTCAGAACTGTCTCCTGTCGTTACTCCATAAGCAACCTTCACCTAACCCTCTTCCAAAGCAGAGATGCAGTCTGTATAACAGTTACTCATCATATGTTAAATAAACTCTGGGCACTAGCATGCTCTGCTTGGTCTTACCCTGGAATGGGTGCACATTTATTTAGTCTTATTGTGGTTGGACTGATGTATCACAAGGGATTTTAGTGCCTGTGTTATTCCGATCTTCTGTGTTTTCTAAAGCATTTCTATTTGATATCTGTTGCAAGTGTTGATAGTTTTGCTACCTTTGCATAACCAATACAAATGGTCATTTTTGTCAGGAAACAGGAAACACACTCTATACTCCTGATTATACCTACTTCTATGTTGCTACTTTTGTGCAAGTCATTGTCTGTCAAGGTACTTCTGCTAAGCAGGCAAGCTTCCAGTTAGGAAGTTTGATAAGGAGGCTCAATCTCTTTCCAGCTGGAGATGACCACAATTTACAACGGGGTAAAGAGAATAACAGCGATATTCATGGCCAAAGGCACCCTGCTTGGGTTCCTAATGAAGATGGTATGGACAACATAACAGAAAAAACACAGGAAAAGACAACTTTGAAGTAACTAAAATAGTACTTACAAACAGCTGTGGAGGGGAGTCATATTAGGATCTGACAATTATATGTGTATTGATAAAAAAAATGCAAAAGTATTAAATGTCAGTTTAAAAAATTATAACAGTATATGCCAAACATGACACACAACATTAGCAAAGTGGAACAGTGACTGCAAGACAGGAATAGAGAGACGTAGCAGGAGAGCTAACAAATACCATGAACGTATGACTTCAAAAATCACCACAAAACTGAATCAGCATCTTTATTAGCCAGTCTAACCAAAACATTGTAAACTTTAAACTTTAGCCAATGCACAAACAGATTCAGCCTGGTATAAGGCACATAAAACTTGAACCCTTGAGCAATGGAAAAAGTAATCTTTTATCCTTCTCTCTACATCCAACTGGGTTTACATTTGAGGAAGGATGCCTTCCTTCAAACCACCATGAATAAATGTATGGGCAGCCATCTTGTGGGAGAAATTAGGTGCAATGATTCCTCTGCATGGTTGCATAATTTCCAGGATCAGGGACATCCTAGGAGGTAAATGCTATGTACTTTTCACAAAATTCACAATGATAATGCCCCCAGATATACTGTCAGACATGTACTGTATGTCCTTAAACTGTATATTGAGATATGCATTGGATGGATGGATGGACGGATGGATGGAATTTAACTGCAAAGCACACTGTGAAGCTTGATATGTTTGCACCTAAAATAAATTGTTCAGAATTAGCACCTACAAACTGGCAACACACAGTCATATTATGCATGTAGGAAATATATAACTGAACCGATTTTGAGGTAAAACGTGGTCTGGTAAAGTAATTTCTTGCCAATGCACTCGGTTAGATCCATTTGGCTAATAATAGGCATTACACAGCATAATCCCGTGGCTTTACAGATGCATGCACATGGTAAGACATTTACACGGTAATGTCTGTAATGATGTGGTACATGGTTCCAGCTTTAATCCGATGCTCTCACACAGGAGTGGGATGGTTATGATCAGAGAAAGGAAATTCACGAAGCATCGCATCATCAAGAGAACGTGGCGAGGTGAATCTGCTGTCATCATGTCGGGTCATCATGGCCGATATCGCTCTGCTTTTGTGTTTTAAGCTCAGGGAATATGGACTGCCTGCCTTCCCACCCATATTTATAATCGCCTGGAAAAGTCCCCGTGAGATATTGTTTCTCAAAACTTAACCATCAAAGACCCAAAGAAAGCAGAGCTGGGATGACTGGACTCTTGTATTTCAGAAAATTATGGCTTGGCTATCCGTCGTCTTTCACATCTGAGTGAACTTGTGCTCTGACATGTTTATATCAATACAGATGAAAAACATGACTGTGACAGCCACATTTTGAGCATGTCTAAGCATAAACGCGAGGGTTCTCCCCAGCTCGCACTGCACTCTTTAATTTTTGCGTACTAATAGGCTGTTCATTCATCTCCCTAACTTAGCTGGGGGAAAAAAAAACGTTTTATCCAGCAGAAATCTGGGACGTGCTTCTGAGCAAGTTTATGGGCAGCAAGGATAAATCTTAAATGCTACGTATAACAGTCATCATCAAACTGTCTCTTGAGGAATACTTCAAACGTAGCCCTGATGCTATACTGGCCCAACCGCAGGTTACCCCACACCCCAAAGCAAAACCCCTCACACAAACACAGACCTAAGAGAAAATGTATGCCACATTTAAAATGACAGAGTTCCCCTCTCAGACCAAAAAAGCATGTGGCTGAACTTTTGGCATGTTATTTTCTCCTGCCTTTCAACCTTAATAAAATATTTCAGTATTCTACAATCTATTTATAAATGAGACTTCAAATTGTTACATAGTTAAAATGAATGATCTATATTAATGTGCTAAGATTTTAATTTTAGCTGTTTAATTTAGCAAGACTACTGAAAGTGGTTTTAATGACAGCAGAATTGCTAATGAATGGATTACATGGTTCTGTTTAAGAAATATTTCTGTTATGCAGATGACACAGAATGTATGTTTATAGTGTATACGCGCTTGGCATTATTGACATTTTTCTTCTTTTACCGCGGTATTTCCTTTTGTACGTGACTAGAAGCAGACAGCTTGCGGAGCTAGGTCTGCCTGGCTGTTTACCTTCACTGGCTCCGTTGTAGCTTCGTCGTCGTTGTGGCCGAGGGACAAGTTTTTGTGAAGAATCGGAAACAAACACGGCTGCTAGCTTCAGAGATGTTACACAGCGAGCCTCGAATTTTGTAATTCATGCCGTGACATATACATCCAATTCTGCATTGCATGTGATATCTGTACTGTTAACTACAGCGTTGCATTTGTATAATAGGCAGCCATTTCTGTGATTTCTTTTCTGCCCCCTAATTAGGGTCTCCTGGCCACGAGCTCAGAGGCTGTGGTGGTTATGGCGCATCTGGTTCCAGACTATTCTAGACCATCTAGAAGGAGGATCCAAAGACTCAGCAGAACTTTGTTATCTGGTTTGTTATGCGTGCCGCCCCCTCTTCCCAGATTCCTCTCCGTAGTATTTGTACCTTATTAGTTACATGTAAAATGTACAAGCAGTGATCAAGATTTGGTAAATGCTTTACATTAACTGTACCTTCATAATGCATTCATTATACATCATTATACACCTTCATTATGCATCCGTAGAATATTCATGAGCAGCACGTAAGTATACCTTATCCAGGGGCACTGTAAGGGGGGCGGGGGGCAGGATGGACAATTCCAAGGGTCGCTGACTGACAGCATAATTGGATTGATCTGGGTTGGGGACCCAATATGCGTATGATATGCTTTCATGGGGCCCAAAATCTCTAGCAGCATTCCTGACCTTAACACCCTAACACCTTAACCTAAACTCCCTAACATACCCTAACATGTTACATTATGACATTGGATATTTTAGGCAATTGGTTGGTCAGTTGTGAACCTCACCATCAGCGTTGGGGAGTAGCTAACTACAATTAGTGACGCTACTAACTTAACTCCTTTTTTTCAATAGATTATAAGTTGCGCAGATAATTTTAAAACACTGTAGTTTTTCCAGTAACTATTTTTTTCATAAATAGCGATGTAGCGTGGCAAAACACTGCATCGTTAAAAAATACTACTTCAACTTATGACCTATGTGACTTATGACTGATGGAGTTTACAAACGTTCCGAGACCACAGATATGTGGCCATGACTGGACCGGGTCTGGCAGCCTGAGCGCTGTCCCGCGTGACTATGACAATTTCCACCACGACTGCTGCCAGTGCAAACATTTCAAGCTACTGTTCGTATCACTCAGTATAGTATACGTGCGTATCTGTTTGTGTAACAATAATGAACTAAGACAATGCTTATAACAATAATGGACTAAGAACACTGTGATAAAAAGATTAAAAACACCAAACAATATGACTTAAAGATGATATAATTATATTACGCAATACATATGATCATTTTTGCATATAAAATAAAAGGCCGACTTATGACCAAATCGATTTACGACCAGTCAGTTGGAACAGATTGCAGTTGTAAGTTGAATTTTATTTTATAATGTCCTCCTAATTAATAATTAAGTAACGACCTGTATTGTTTTTCTCTCTTAACAAAGAGGGGTATTTTCAGCTACCAGGTGTTCCGTCTTTTGCTTGAGTCCTCTGAGTATGCATGTTAAAGGGTTGAAAAACACTATTTTAGACACTTTCATTAAAATGCATTGGAGTACTTTGGTTCTTGGACAGATTAGCCTATCAGAATCTCCTTTTTTTTGTTGTAACCCTTCTCATTTTCACACAGCAATTGTGTAGTATCTTGGTTCACACCAAATACAGAAATGTTTTTGAAACCTTATTGTGATTTGACATTGTGTTGTTAAAAAATATAGATTTTTATTTCAACTTTTAACATCATATTTCACTGTTTTTAATGAATTTGCTTCAAGAGTATCCTATGGCAAATACTAAGTATTACCGGGTATAATAGCCTTGATGTAGGTAACTACTTTTCCTCCTTAGCTTGTAGTGTAGCTAACTACTATACTAAAACAG
>JAODJW010000002.1:6966310-6986820 GCA_026777045.1 Hyperopisus bebe
AACCCCCCCCCCCACCCATCACTGAAAAACCAACCATACTCTGCCAGTGACAACCCACACCGATTACCTATCAGTAGTGCCAATGTCACAATCATTATTAATAAATTAAACTGCCTTAATTAGAATTTTGTACTTTTAAAAATATTGTTCTGGCGCATAGGTCACCCTTGTCATAAGTGAATGAGACTGAGAATTAGATTACACCAGAGGCGTGGACCTCACTGTACAAATAAAGTATTTTTTGCTCGCTTGTTCGTTTTTTACCAACTGTTTCGGATTATTAATTGTTCACAGAGATCGAAAAATGAAACCTATTGCGCATATATTCTGGCAAAATGTGCTTTGTTGTTAAGTTTTACTGACACTTACCAAATAAACCTCAGCACGGAAAATATCTCAGAAAGAGCAGAAAACTGTCTGTGGAGACTGATATTAAGCTCACCGCTGTGGTGTGCTTGTGAGAATGAGCGGTTTTGGCTATAAAATAACCCAAGAAGCCAGACACCATGTCAAATGGGAGTGATCTATAATCACAGGATCTCGGTCACTCTTCTGGATTACCTAGATCGTTCCTTATTTCTCTCCATCACGCATGTGCCTCGCTGTTATATGAACTTCCTTTGGAAATTCCTTTGCAAAACCACGTAATACTTTTACCACAGCATGCGTGTCATCTCCCACTTTTTGCCGCGTTCTTCCCTTTTCATTGCTAGAATTAACCTGCATCCTCTTATCTTCTTACTGTATTGTTTCACACAATAGCGGTCTATTTCTACGCTGCTCTCGGCTCTCATTAAACAAGTTCTGTTTAATCTAAAGCGGACCGCTCATGTTCTCATATAAAATTATTCTATGCTCAATAAATCTACGAGATTTTTCTTAAAACCTCCAGACACTCTTACGATGCATCATTGTTTCTGATTCATGTTTCCTCGCGTACTACGTTCTTCCCGTTTATTCAAGTGCCATAAACTCACATTTATGAGCTTGTGTTTTTTTTTTTAGTTTCCTCCTTGATTTAAAATTGGCATGCATGACTGCTATTTAAAATTAAACACTTAATCAATTAGCACTGCCATCTGTTCACTTTACTGTCCCCTCTTATACGAGAGAACCACTCATCATGAACTCTTATCTTGCACAGTTGCATATCCTGAGATGTTGTCTAGGAAACGGTACTAGACCTGGGCAACAGAGATGCCTGACTATTTACCAGACAGCTGCTCAATGTATCCGCTCAGAACATGCATAAAGAAAGGGAAAGAAATCTGTATTTTATGGACATGGGATTCTGCAGAAACATGACAGTGATTGAAAGAAGGCCTTCCCTATTCTACAGAAGACAGAAAATATCATTGAAATGTCAGAGAAAAAGTTCAGACTCAATGAATCGCAGACTTGCAATTAACAAGCTTCTACACGTAAAATGGTAAATCGTTCCGATACCATTCTGGTGTTATGCTGCCCCCTGCCAGTTTTTCTTAGTAATGCACTTGAAAAGGTTCTTTTTCAGTCATTTCTTGGCATTTGAAAAGTTGAGTCTTTTTTTTACCACCTTTTTCAATACAATTTACACCGTGTTGGGAGAACCTTAAAAAAGCACACCATTACCCCAGACATACACCACAGATACGGAATACAATAAGGCAAAATTACTCGGTTAGCTGAGGAGTAAATGACACAATAAATAACTTTTACATGTTTTTTTCTGGTCAGAATCACGGGGGAAATCTTATCCCAGGTAGTAAAGGGCACAAGGCTGCAATGCGTCCACTCATATTACACAATTACTTATTCAGTACAGACGCAAAGTCTGAGTCTAGGATTTATGTCAGGAAGCACAAGGGAGAGAACATGCCAGATGCCAGCTCATTATAGGGCACACACTGAAAGCCGCAGTCACAAAGGATTCGAGGGTTCAAAAGCTTTCCTGTGAATCGTGCATGTCCGAGTATAACGAAATACCTCACTGCAGACGTTAGAACGATAAACTGCAAAAACAAAATTACTGAACAATAACTTACATACAATAAATACAAAAAGAATCAATATACATGCTAAATACAACAACATACAAAGGGAACACAGAGGTGCTGATATTTTAAGTGCCAGTGATTAAAAAATAACGGTGGTGACTTGGATCATACAGCAAGTTTTCGGTGTATTTTTGACATTCTAATTACTTTTGGGGGGAAAAGCTGTTCCTGAGCCTTGATGTCCTGGTCCTGATGGACCTGTAGCGTTTTCTGGGGAGAGGAGGGAGAAAAGTGACTGTGCTGAATGGCTGGGGTCTTTCATTATACTCCACAGTCCGGCAGCTCGAGGCAATAACCGAATCCACAAACCTGGAGCCGCCATGCCACGCGCAGCATTAGCCTTAGGCAAAATTGTAAATTTCCCCGGTGACCAGTAGAGGGAGTTAGCCACCTATTAACACCGACTTAGACCATAGAGCGCATATGTTTTGGCAGTCATTGGAGCCATTTATAACTTGAAATGTCTTTTCACATTTTCTGCACACACACTATTATTTTCTCCTCCTTTTCTCAGTTCCTTCTCTCTTTCTCTGTGTGTGTACCTATGTATATATTCCTTTTTTTTTTTTAGCAAAATAACCTCCAGTAATATAAAGGAAACTATGTACAAGATTCTATATGTTTGCTAATGCAGAAATTTAAAATTAATAATTATGCATATAACTATATCATAATTGGTGGTGACTCTGAGGCTGGGGATGTGTGCTGCCAATCGGAAAATTGCCGGTTTGAATCCTGTGAATGTCAGGAGTGATCCTACACTTGTTGGGCCCTTGAGCGAGGCCCTTAACCTGCAATTGCTTTGTCCTGGGTGTGATGTTAACCTGTATCCAGCACTGCAAGCAGGTCCTCCAACTCACAGGGAAGTTTGGGGGTTGGTGGCAGGATTGGCACTCTAGCTGCTGGAAAAACCTTCACACTGTTGCACTCCACTTGAGCCAGTGTGGTGCTGAAGCATCGCCGGACACACAGCTGAGCTGAGGCTCTCACCCCTGAACTGGGGTTTTGTGGTTTAGTGGGTGCGGCAATGTGCGGTATTCAGCAAATGCTCCTTACCTTCTCCTCCCACTCTATACACCCAGGTAAAAAGTTCTGTAAACATGTGTGGAGTTAGATATTGTATTAAAACTACCCAGTAGTGGTAGATGTAGGCTTAAACGCCCAGAGACGAAGTTCATAGATATTTCAAGACTGTAGTTATTCTAAGTAAAAAATGTTCTTTCTGAAGTTCACATTTAGTATACTGATAGGATCATCAAATACTTTTCATGGAAGGTCACAATAATGTAACTTGGCAAAAAATGGACTTTTGGGTCACATCTTGATACCGGACATGAGAAATGTACCCAACTGAAAACTGTGTTTTTCCCCTTTGAATTTCTGTACATGGGTACAATATATGCAAGACAGTGAATCCATTCCAGGGGAATAGTTCTGGAATACATAATAAGATGATAAACGATAAAGGGCATTTTTACAGTTACCACTTACAGGTGACTTACATTATGAAATGATTACAGCCGTGTCTATGACGTGGTTGCTGACGGCAGCTATCAAAGGCCTTAGTTAGGAACTGCGAGTTAATTACGGCTGAATTTCATTACTTATGCGGACTTGTCAGGCCACATTCAGTTTTTGTTCCATTAGCAAATGAATACTCTGTCACCTAAAATATTCGCACGGATATAACGTAGGAACAAAATTGTGCAACGTGTTATATGATTATTATTACGTAATGTTGTATATCTTCGTAAAACGTTAATCCAGCACTTGGGGAAGTAACTGTACTACTAAACATGCATAATACTCGGTATTTAGAGTACTGAAACGCTCCCAAACCCGACAAATTAAGGTGGTTATAAATTCCTCTGTTTTGAGCGAAACCAAACTAATGACGCAGAGTAATGCCGACAAACAAGATGGATCTTGGTGGGTCTCTTAACGGCGGAGGCAGGACTGGGGCGACATTTTGTGTTCTTCTCTGAAGTGAATATGCCCTGCAGGCTAAATATAGAACCGCATTTCCCAAACGAACAGTAATATCCACGCCGATCTAGAGCATTATTTTAAGAGAATAAGTGCGGTAAGGCAGTAATGTTTATATAGTACACACGATAAAGAAAATTATTTATCTGGTTCGCTTATTTAGCGTGACTGTAAGCAAGTTCGATTTTTTTTTTTTACATTTACCATTACTAAAATAAAATGGCACGTATAAAACACAAGCTTCCTATTGAAGCGGCAATAAAACAATGTAATTTGAGGCTTTAAGGAGGTGAACTATCGGGGCGCTGTTTTATACAGTAAGTTCCGGCAGGCCTGGCTGCGCGTGGCGGCGCTGCTGCTCGGACTGCGCGTGACGGCGCTGCTCACAGGCAATAGTGAAAATAAAACGCTTGGCCGAGATACAGCATGATTTGGATTCTCATAAAATGGCCATCAAATAAATAAATAAAACCAGTTAGTTAAAGGTACATGCGAAATGGTTGCAGTTCCCAGCCTGTGTTGCATTTCAGCAATGGTTATCAATTATGGTAAACCTTCACCAATCACATCTGACTTGCACACGCTTCCCCTTTCCGTCCCCTTCCCTTTAAACGACAGACGAGAAACCCAATAACGGAATAAACTAAAGTAAGTATCTATATAAGTGGAAAAAAACTGCATGACCAAACAAATGAACGATCATTCATATGGCCAGTTCTGCCAAGTGTTATGTGTCACGTTATATTTAACCCCGACTAATAAACATAAGGTGATATACACAAATTACAAAAAAAAAAAAAAACAACGCAAATCCATTTGGCTGCGACTGCTTTTTCTAACACGAATGCGTGATCTCTGTATAAAGTATGTGAGATCATTTTTGTAAAAATATTAAACAATATGGGGTTACACACACATCGGTTTTAGCGCGGCTAGCTTCCTTTCAGACGTGAATTTTGATCGCCAAGCCGACCGTGTAAAGTTGTGGCCTGTTTATTCACTTGTGAGCAGCGCAGAGCCCATTTTGACAAACCCGAGCAGCAGACGGCCCGGAAATCGCATTATCGGCAGGCGAGAAGATCATTAATATAATTCATGCCTATCTGCTGATTTTTGACAAGTGCGGTTTGTTTTTCCTTTTATTTTTTTGAAAATAACATAAATAATCTTATCATACTTGTAACCTAAGATGGAGGAAGTCACGCCTTTGTTGGGATAAAGGACAAATGGCGCGCTGGTTAATGGTATTATGGCAGTCTCCTCGACACGAGTAAATAGGCTAATTTGTCGTACGATACATGAAGCGAATAGCAGGTTCATCACGTTTAACTAAGTTAAAAGCTGTAATTTGTGGCTCTGATTTTTCCTCTTAATGCACTATTGTGAGCTGCTCCTAATAGAGACCGGGGGGATGGGTGCCTGCCGATTGGCTGCTTGCAGATACAGTCAGGACTTGCTTTAATGTAACCAGGGGCAGGTCGGCAGCAAGGAAACAATCATTTATTTCATGTAAAACTGTAAATTTTAGATATGTATTTGTGGTGCAAACTTTTACAGTAGGTAGATACTTCGAGCTAACGGGGGGATCTGCTTTTGTTTTCTGAATTGATATATGTTTATTTTTAATTTTTTTGAAGGAACCGCCGGTGAGCTGATAGAGTGTAGAGAATGAGCACAGGGTCCGGGCCTAGTAGTGCTGCTGCGGCTGGGATTTTACAGATCCACTGTCACAAATTGGGAAAAAAGCAGGCCGGGCGTTCGAATTTGAGAGCGTTTCAGTCCGTTTTGTTGTGACCGAGACATAAATGGTAAGATTTTGAGGGATTTTCACCATCCGGAATGTTACTGTGTTTCACGCCGTGATACTCAGTGAGTAACCTACATCTGTGGATCTGTGTACGTTTGCATGTGTGTCGGTGACCAGCTTCGATCGCACAATCTTACAAGCTACGGTAGGCAGGATATCGATCGACAGCTTTGTGGCTGTTAAGGTTTTTGTTATGTGGACGATATAATGTAGCACTTTTATACGAATGTCAACTTCAGTTGAGTCTAGACGGGGCACCACAGTGCGTCATTTTTTTTTTTTTGGTCTGACTACCTATTACTGTAACTAACGTGACCGGCAAATCGTAGCGATCTGTCTAGATCGTGCTTGGAGAACGATATAAAGAGCGGTCTTCCACAATGTACATGCTAAAGGCAGGTCTGGTTCTTTGCCTGGTAAAATTATTGTAGTGTTGTACATGTCTAGTTCTTATTTGTAAATATAAGAACATTGATCGCATGAAGCCTTTTGAAAATTGGCAGTATGTGGTCCTTGCCAATAGTAGCTTACAAATTTGACTTAAATAAATTCTTTCATAACGGAAGGGAAGGAGATGTTTTGAATATCAAATGTTTTAGTGTTGAAGTATTTGAAATGTCATGATTTTGTGTGGTTATTATACTGTGTGTTTATAAATGTATGCTTTTCTATTGTCAGGATGGAGCAATGACAGAATGAATCAGTCATATAAACTGACAGTTAGGGATCCCTTTGAGAGCTGCCCCAGCTCGCAGGAACACCAGGGCACCAGTGGTCTCATCACTCCCTATGGAAAGCAGTATGGTGCCAACCTTGGGGTAGATTCTCCACTCTCCCTGCAACTCTCAACGTCATCTACTTTCAGACCTGCCTCGTCTTATATGTACAGCCAGCACGGCATGTCCTGCTACAGTTCCCTAAGAAGACTCCAGGATTTAACTTCGATGGTGCACAGGCCAGACCTGGGAATGCCTGAGAGGAATCTCCACGGTCATAATGATTTGCACGAGCCAAGCCTTTTAGGGGGTACTGAATACATCACTGCTCTGAAGGATGCGATCCCATCGCCTGGCAACCATGAAACGGGAGATTATTTGGCTGGCCCGGGTGTAGAAAGGACCAGCTTTGCCCCAGCAAGCCCAGTTTGCCAGGAGCACACCAGTCCAATTACCAATGGCTGCCTGCACTTTGAATCAACTTTATTCGAGAACGGAGACAGTAAAGATGGGGATGATTTGCCGCTGTTGAAACACTCATTGAAGAAAGACAGAGACGGAAAGGTCAGTGACACAAGCACTTCTGAAAGTCCCGTGGTGGACTTCACTGCAAGCAAACAAGACCTTGGTCTTCACAAGACTTTGGTGGCCAAGAACACAACGGGCCCTTGCCCTCCACTGAAAAAGTGTCCGTCACCTCCCTGCGATCTGGCTCACGTGGAGAGTTGGGACGAGGATTCGGACAGTGATTGCGAGGAGTTTGTGTCGGAGAGTTGCTCACCTGGCTCTGGAATAGCTGCTGTTGGCAGAGGCCCCCTTCATGACACCACTGACCGCTGCCCCTCCTCATCCGAAGGCCCGAAAGTCAATCCTGTAAGATTGCTGGCACACAGTATATCAGTATATCCTCATCATTTCCTTCTATTTCACTAAATCAATGATTCCTATATTCTGTAGTTTTGTATCTGACTTCTATGACTGGCATTAACCATTTTCACGTACAGTATTGTTTGTTTATCCTTATCCTTGGTTATTCTTTAAGGCAAGAATGTTTTGCCTTTAGTTTTTTGTATGACATCAATGGAAATATCAAAAAAGTTCAGTTTTGCAAAGCACTTCTGTTCTTGCCAATGAATTATTCTTCAGGTGTCTAACTCCGATTATATACAATTCACCTTAAGAGTCTCTTCACCCACGAAACCCATTATCGAAATCCCTTGTGAAATTAGACCAGCAAGTATTATATTATATAGTATTATATATTTTAGTGTTTATTGGTCTTCTCCCTAATTCCGTTTTAAGTGTTTGTTATATGTCACTATTAACATACAGTTTGAGTTCTTTTTGAGTTATTTTGAACATACATACATTGTTTCACTTCTTATTCCAGTAAATGCAAGTAGTTTATTACTGCAGTGTTGCAATTTTGCTTTTTGAGACTTACGGTTGTATAATGGTTGGTAACACTTTACATAAACTGCACCTTCATAATATCTTTATAATGCAGTCGTAGAACATTCATAAGTAGCTTGTAAGCATATTTTAACATCGTAAGATACATTAATAACTTCCATATGCATTAATAACAAACATATGATTATAATATTTGTTACTGATGTATATTGTACCTGTCATGTGTGGGCAGTGGTGGCTTAATGGTTAGGGAAGCACACTTGTAATTGAAAGATTGCAGGTTCGAATCCCTGACTAGCAAAGTACCACCCCCCAAGCCCTTCTCCCTGGCAGCTGAATTAGTTGCCCCCTGCTATGTCCCATATGGGTTAAATGCAGAGGACATATTTTGTTGTTGTGTGGTGTGTCAACAATGACCACTGATCTCCAAAACTATGAATGCAAATATTTAAGACACGTTAAGGTATATTATTTACATGCTGCTTATGAATGTTCTATGGGTGCATAATGAATGTGTTATGAAGGTGCAGAATGTTCCATGAATGCATAATGTAGGTACAGTTAATGTAACACGTTACCTGGTAGTTTCTTATCTCTTATCTAAATCCAGATTTTTTTTTTTTATGAAGCCCTCTGTAATACTCGAGGCCGTATTTACATTTTTCATATTTAACAGATGCTTTTGTCCAAACCGACATACAACGGAGGGAAATGTAACATTGCAAACATAGACGTTGTCACGTGCAGCTAGGCTGAGCTTCTAATGAATGCCCAGGTACAGGTGTAAGCAGCATCAGAGCCAGAACTCCGGTGAACACTTATGCTCAACACTGTTAGAAATTACTTCATGGTAGACAAGTAAAAAAGACAAGCTCCATCAACAAGTACTCAGATTCATTAGCATGTAATTGGGCAAGCTGAGGTCCATGATGCATTACTGTCAGGCTGATTATGATGTTTTCCCACGATACACAGTGAAACAGGTTCAGAACACATGTTATCATAAACCAGATAAGCAGCTGTTATTCTGAATGGGTCGGTGTGGGTGGTTTGCTCAGTGTGTGTCTGTAGCTTATTCCTCCAGGTTTCAGCTTCTGATTTCCTCAAGACAGCTTGTGTGTGGAGTTTCCATATTCTTCTTGTTTTTCATGGTTTCCTCTGGGCATGTTGGTTCTGACCTGGACTCCAGATGTAGTCTGTCAGGCTGTGTTTTTCTCAGTTGCCTGTAGTGTGTGTCCTTCAGCAGAGTGCAGTCCCTCCAGGCTGGCCTGTGTTTTTCTTAGTTGCCCGTAGTGTGTGTCCTTCAGCAGAGTGCAGTCCCTCCAGGCTGGCCTGTGTTTTTCTTAGTTGCCCGTAGTGTGTGTGTCCTTCAGCAGTCCCTCCATTTTTGAACATTTGGACATTTCATCTAGGCGGCTTTGATTTAACTTTCCAAAAATTATAGCCAAAGTGTACCACCTACAACTACTTCTGATTAATCAATTAAGTTTAATTGATGAAAGAAAATATACAAAAATTCTGAAGTTTATTTGGTCTGATTAAAAACAAATACATCTTTTCAAAAAATTGCGACTACAGTGTAAATCGGTGTTTTTACTTATCTGTCATGTTGCGGTCAGGTTGACTATAGAGAATTCTTTTAAGTTTTTGCAATGGATGTTTCGGCTTTTAGAAACATCAAGTGTTGTAACTTTGGGCTGCCACAATAGAAAGAAGTGCTTATTTTTAAATGGTATTGTGTATTACGTACAAATATATTTCAATCCAGGTATTATATTTGAAAGTAAAGCAACGGTGTTTCTGTGCATTAACTTTTATTATTGTTATTATTTTTTGTAGCCCAGTAGCCCAAAGAAGCGACTCATTATAGAAGTGAAGTACTCAGTTGGCGAGTTAGTGTGGGCAAAGTTTAACCGGAGACCTTGGTGGCCCTGTCAGGTTACAAATGACCCGAAATACGGAACCCACTCCAGAATGAAAGGTATGTTTGTTTCATTATCGAAATCAGTTTAATAAAAAAAAAATCCTTCAGCTATGTAAAAGTGACTAAGTACTGTGAGTTGTTTTGCTACGTGCTATAGCAATGTTCGTGAACTATGTCATCTTTTAACCCAGGTGATGATAACATTAAATTTGGAAATGTGTCAGGCATAATCTATTGTAAACAGGATATACAGACATACATGTATTGTGTTATTCGAATCCTGATTGCAAAGTAATCAATGAAACAGTATCCTAAGATAAAAATGCATCAAATATCTGATTTTTAAGGTATTAGAAGCTTTGAAGTCAAGTAAACACTTTTCTTGACCATTTATAATACTTCAAACAAGAACAAAAGTGACAATGGCTTAGTAATCAGACTCCAGAGCTGGCAATCATATGAGCAGGCGTGGAGAATGAAAAGTAAAATCATCGGTAATGTACCTGCTCTTGGGAGTGTGGGATGAGGGCTTCCTGCTCGGGGCCAGCTGACATGAACCAGAAAGTCCACCGTGAAATCTGAAAGGTCTGTGTAGTCATCAATATTCTATAAAGCAGGGTTGAATTCTCATTCCTACAAGACAGGTACTGTCAGCTGTCACAAATCGATTGCTCATCACTGTTTGACACTGTGTGAAAATATGCCTAGCTGTTTTGTAAGTAATTTATATAGGACATAGCGCTGCTTTTACATTCAGTGCGAATCTCCTAATTGCCATAGCCGTACATAATTATAAAACTTGCTTATTAGTATGTAACATGGAGATTGTTTGGAAAACAAAGTTTTATGTAAGCGTGTTCCAGTGTAGTTTTCAACAAATATATGAAACTGACAATATTTGTTATGCAAGCATTAGGACACTGACATTATGGTTTCATGGCATGTCAGTGCGTCCATTTATATGGCGGGATATTAAGCGAAGCCGTTTGGGATGAGTGCCTTGCTTAAGGGTACAACAGCAGAGCTGCTGTAACAAGCTAGACTTTGCTTTCAAATTTGAATCATTAATGTCTGTGCTGCCCACTGGCCTGTTAAATATGCTTATGTAAAATTCCAGATGTATTGCTGTTTAACATAATTGATTTCAGTAATTATTGCATGCAGTGCTTGAAATGTTGAATTACCTGCCTTTGTTTCTGTAATATTCATAATAATAATAATTTATGATGTAGTTGAAATATTTGAACTTCTTTTGGAAAAAGACATTGCCATGGGCAATTGACTTCTGATGATACAAAGAAATTATGGTAATTAGCGGAAAATATAAACCTTATTTGATGGTTGCTGTATTTAATTGTCAGATGATTTATTTTGTCGCCACCTTTAATGTCTCCCCGACCCAAGCATCTTGCTGTCAGGCTAGGGAGCCCCGTGAGTTTGCAGTGAATACGTTTGCAGTGATTACGTCTGCAGTGATTGCGTTTGCAGTGATTACGTTTGCAGTGATTACGCATTTGTGATGAATCTCGCGGCGCTCTCTTGCAGAGCCCAGCCGCAGGCCCTGTCGCCAGTATTTTCTCAGGACATTTGGGGAAACGTTGGATCAGGCCTGGGTCCCTGGAAAGGCCACTCATCCCTTTGAAGGCGGCTACCAGTTCGAACATCTCCCAGTGCTGCGGAGGAGAGGAAGGCAAAAGGATGAAAACTATAAATACACTGTAATTACGGCCATTACCGCCGCACTGCGATCTTATGCAGTTTATTCCTTTGAATTATTTTGTTTAATGTAAATATTGTATCATGTGACATTTTGTTTAATGTAAATATTGTATCATTTTCGTTCTACTTTAGATATAGTAAGTGAACTCCACATGAACTTCATGCTTTGTCTGATTGTAAGAATGCTTATCATTATCTCTCCTTAGATACCACGGCGGTTATTAGAGTCATGGAAAGTCAGTGTGCTAGAGGCTGAAGCTCTACTTCCAGAGCCAATGAAAAAGGTCCTTCCTGTTTGCTCTCCCATAAAGAGTAATTTAGTGAGAGAGGATGACATCCTGGAGGCGCCGTCCTGCTCGTCTCGTAATTTGTCCCCCTCGTCAGGTTTCCTGTCCGGCGGTAAACCCCAGACCCCTCAAGTCAGTGAAAGCAGCGGAAAGAAACCGGTGGTCAGAAAGAGGCAAGGCGTTTCGCCTAAGACATACATTCTAGAGAAAGAAGGGCTGGATTTTGAAACGTTATCAGGCACTACAAAGGACATAATCCTTGTTACTCCAGACCAGTTTAAAAACAGCACCAGAGACAACCGGTATCCTGATAGTGATTCATTAGCTGGGATCTTTTCTACCAAGTTTCCCGAACCACCACCCAGAGAGGATCAGAGTAAGCACTCCCTGCCCACTAAAAAAGACGTAAGAAAGAAACCAGCACGAAAGTCCATGTCGCTGGTTCATGTGGTGGGGGAGAAAAAAAGTTCTGAAGGTCGTGGAAGCAGTATGGAGTCTGAGTCAGGGCATCGTCTTGCTGATAACTTGACTTTGGGCATCGCAGTTTCATCTATAGGAAAACCAGAGGGCACCACTTTAATAGGAGGTCTGGATCTGTGTCACTTTTCAAAGACCCCTCTTGATAGACTTTCTGCCAGTAATCACCTCATAACAAGAGCTTTAGCAATGGAGGAGAAACTCAAAGAGAAGCCCCTCTCTAGGCAAAACTCTGAGCCTCTTTTTCCCAATTTTGATACAGAGGAGGACGTGTTTGTCAAAACAAAAACTCCACCCGATAAACTGGAAATAGCAGATAAGCGTGCAAAGAATAAACAAGCTCCTTTTGTTTCCAGTGATCACACCTCCCAAGCTACTGTCCTGAAATATGCTGAGTCTGAGAGAAATAACGCCTCAAACGGATCATCTGTAAAATCGGAAGATGACGGATGCTCTGCCTCTGGATGCCTTGGTTCTACAGTAAATAAGAACAGCTCGTTATCAGACGATTCCTCCTGTGGCTCCTCTTCACCATTACCACCCATGGATGCTTTCCACGATGATAACTTGATTTCATTCAAGTCCTTGGCAGATGAAGATGGGAACAGTAGTAAGCCTACTACTTTTCGAGCAGACACCAATTACAAATTCAGTACCTTTCTGATGCTGCTAAAAGACATGCATGATAGCAGAGAAAAGGATGGTTCTCCTTTGGTTCTTGGGCCAGGTGCTAACGGACCTACTTCTGCCCTCATTAAAGAAGAACCATCCCTTCTGTCTCCTCGGTCAGGAGAACGAGCGGCTCGTGGTACAAGGATTGAATTCTTTGAGCAGAACTGGACCCCAGCAGTCAGGGAGAAGGAGACGACACAGAATTCCAAGAGCTCTCGAGTAAAGCCCAAAAGAGTTAGGCAAAGGCCGATCTCAAAGAAGAAAAGTATTAGAGACAAGGCAGAGAAGGACTTTTTATTTACAGAAGTTGAGCGCATTTCAAGCCTGAATCAGCAATCTAAAAAGCAGCCTTTGTTGTTGACAAAGCGAGTGAGTGGTGGCAGCGCTCATTTGGAAGATGCTTATGGGAAGGATCACCCCATTGGCCCAACTGATGGGGCAACAGATTCATCTACTGAATATGCTGAACTTCTGACTGACAGTTGTGGCCTGAGCAACATCACTAGAGTGGCACCAAAAAAACGCTGGCAGAGGTTTGAGGAAGGTGGCACCGAGTTACTGAAGTCAGGGGAATATAACAGCAGTCCCATTGAACAGCCACTGACCGTGGTACCTTCAGAACACAATAGGGCCTGTAGGGACAATATCGGTCACACTCTAGATATGTCAAGATCTTCCCATCCAAAGAAGGGAGTCAGTAAGCAAACTGACACTCAGATGTCTAAAAGCATTTCAGAGGTGAATGAAGTCTCTTCAGGTAAGTTATCCATTATTTTTCTCTCCATACGGTGATTGATGAGTATTGTGTTTCATCGTGCAGTATTTTATGAAATATTTTACATTTATTCACCAGCGCATTCAGAAAACAAACGCCTCAGAAAACCGAGTAAAAGACTTCTGGAATGGACTGAGGAGTACGATCAGATTTTTTCAGTGAAGAAAAAAACAAAGAAAGCCCAAGGACCTTCAGGAATGGTGTGTTTTACAGTGTGATGGTGATTTCATGGTGATTTCATGGTGATTTCACGTGTCATTGGTATATTTGGCATTGCTAAAAGGAGTAACATATTCCTGGTTTAGACCAAAAGTAAACTGTGAGTAAAGCACATATTCATAATCTGGTCATCAATAATTTACCTTATGTTATTATCCAGCAGTGTCTGTCAGATCACTGCCATTTTATGTTATAAAAACTTGTCTGCTGCTGTTTGGTATAGTGATTTTGCTTCTTAAGACAACATTGTGCGCCATGTAATGACATTTATTAAAAGTAACTGGAATGTGTTCACTGGAATCGCTGGAATTTACATCATTGTAAATGTTTGTTTTGTTGGGATGTCTGAAGCCTGACTGCTTGCATGTTGAATTGCACAACCAAAACCATAATCCACATCAGAAATTGATCACCCTCTGCTCAGGTATGTCCTGATTTTCCCATGTCCCTGGGTCAGTAACAGAGGGGCTTGCATTTCACTTCTTTAACCAATCACTGCCCTCATCGTATGACATTGATTAAAACCAGGGTTTTCTGTTAAGCGGTAAGGTGCACAGATTTCTAAAGTTCCTATTTTATTGTGTCTGCCTTTTGTTAAGGGATATGTCATAGATAAACAGACAAAAGTGCAAAGGCTGTACGGAGCAATGTAAGGCTGCGTCTTCATTTCATGATGATAATATTAGCAGTAGTAGTAATGATAATAACAACAACAACAGTAATAGTAGTAGTAACAACAACACTACTACTAATAATAGTAAATACCAGTAAATAACTGGCTTGAACCAGCACCCTTGCGATCACAGGCACAGAGGCTGAGCCACACACTGCTCCTGTGCTGATGGATGGAAACCTTGAGTTTGGAAATGAGAAGAAAAAAAACAGACTAATGCAGTGATGTCATACGATAAAGACTGTGATTGGTTAAAGATGTGAAATGCAAGCCCTTCCCTTATTGACCCAGGGACTCATCAAGCTCAGCAAAATCAGGATGTCTCTCTGGTCAGGTCTAAGCAAAATGTGCTGTAAATTTAAATAATTTGCGTGGTGTTCCAAGAATGTGCAAATGTGACAAATTGTGAACGCGGCCTGCAGTCTTGTTGTTGAGCGACACTTGGCCAATTTCTTTCATCTTTTGCCTTTCAGAATTATGACATGGAGAATGTCAGAGAAGAGCAACTGGAGACCAGGAGCATAATGCAGGACCTTCTGAGCTCATTGCCAGAGATGCAGACCCCACCTCCCGAGGAACCGTCCAAGGGCCTTGCTGGACAAACCCCGACTATTTTAGAGCAAACCCCTCCCCAGGATGACATCACTCTTCCCATTGACACATTAACCCCACCCCCAGAAGCACCCTCTCCTTCAGAAGAGGTGGCTGATGGGGAATTGGCAAAAACAAAGTCTGGTAAACAAATCCTCTTGTCTTTAAAGAGTCAGGAGACACAATGTTTACCTTTATGAGCCATCGATTTAACTTGAGTGTAATGACATCTCATGGCCTTTAGGTGGCTAATTTGATAGATTTTGAACTTCCTTTCATGGGTCTATTATGTGGCAGATATAACTTCCTACTTACCTGTGAGCGCCTACTTAATAGTTATCTAGATGAAGATAACACTGATATCTGCAAGCAACCTGCCAAAAATTTGCGCCCCTCTGAGAAGCACTGCTGTGTTTTCCTTTTCTTTCATATTAAAAAACATACAAAAAGCAAATATTTTGATTTAAAATGAAAAACGTAAAAATCTAAATGAAAGCTTGCAAAAATAAAAACCCAGTCTTGCTACCTGTCTTGTTTTATAGCAACTTTGAAGACTTCCATTTATTCTTCATAGTTAGTGTTGAAAATGGAAATTAATGAGCATGAGAAATCTTGCCATTTCTGCACGTGTGTTTGACCATAAACAGCATAGACCAGGGGTCACCAACCTTTTTGAAACTGCGAGCTACCTCACGGGTACTGAACCATACAAAGGGCTACCAGAACAAACTTCACCTAAACTTATCTAATCTTCATGTATAATAAACATGTTTTAAATGCTTTTTTTTTTAGATATTGTCATTTTCAAATCTATGTAAATGAAATGTGATTAAAGAAGAATAGCAACAGGATAAAATTTAATTTTAGACGCTGCTCACTGGTGAGTTGTGCTATTTTTAGAACTGGTCCGCAGGTGACTCACGTGGTCCTTGGGGGCATCCTGGTGCCCGCGGGCACCATGTTGGTGAGCCCTGGCATAGACGTTTCCTTTTGTTAGAACAGGTTAGATCAGAAAAAGTATTATAATCACTGTCAAATTCCAGTTTTATTTATATGGGATTTCCTTTTTGTTAGTATAATTTAATGTGAAAACTAAAAACAATTGCTTAACATCTTTAAGTGTGACCAAAATGTGATGTAGCTAAAAAGTGGATTAAACAGATAAACAGGAAATAAGTGCAAAAAAAAACAAAATATAAACAATACTTTTGTGTTTACAGAATAATGTGGTTTAAAAAAAGACACCCCCAGCTTTGCCTCTGAGAGGCCCGATACGTTATAGTGTATTTATTTTGGAATTTGAATAGATTCTTTAGTCACACCAGATGTCTTCTGTGAAGTTTCCCGCTCTTTTTATTGTTGTTATGCCGGAATGTGAATTTGTAACTTAAAGCTGTGTGTCCTAGTAGAGACAAAAAATATCTGACCTTTGGCCAAAATATTAATCTTGAAATGATTTTTTTCCAGCATCAGTACCAGAAGATTCAAAATAGTGCCATATTTTGAGAAGTTTGTCTCAAATGTTCTGGATTAGAGCAGTGTTGAGCATGTCTATAGAGCGAGGAAATTTCTTTTATTTAACTATCTGACATATAATGGGCATTCCACATTGATGCTTTGTTTGACGCGATGTTACCGTTGAAAGAATTGAAGTTTTTGAGCCATTGAACCCCTGCAATGCAGTCGTGGAAGGCAGATGTTTTGAACTTTTAGCTGTGGATTTGTGGTTGTTTTATGGCTAATTTCTCTGACGTCTTGGCAAAAGCTTGCCTATTGTCTGCATTTCTTTGAGATCTTTCTTCAGCATGATGGTATCAAGTCGGCACTTGCCAAATGTTTTAATTGCTATTGCGTTCAGATCCCTTCACAGCCAACAGAAGGGATTATTCTGTTTCAGTCACACATTAGTGTTGATGAATATGAGGGCATTTACTTATGTGCTCTTTGAGAGATTTTTAGCTTAATTACAGGTCAAATACAGACTAATTATTTTTAACAGAGAATAATTGGAGAATCAGTGCATTTTTGATCCATGTTCCCTCTTGCTTTTCTCAAGGTAAACTCATAACTCGGAAGAAAAACAACAAAATGCAGGAAACGTGAAAGTTCAAGGGAGTTGTCTGAAACATTTACTGATTCGCTTTTTTCTTCTCCAGAATGTCAAGACAAAAAGCGACAGAGGAAGCCTACTAAGAAGATCCTTGAGTGCTCAATTGAAGCAGAACCTGTTGTGGTTCCAAAAAAGAAGGTATTTTCAGCAGAGACATTCTTTAGAATCCTCCATTTTCCATCGCACATGTTTCATACCTCATTTCATGTGCATTTTTGTTGTCGTTTTGTGTTTGCTTAATGAAATGGGATCTGAACGCGCCAGTAACTCAGTAAGAATGCTGGGACACAGGGCAGCAGCTTGGTGTGGGGATTATATGTCACGCCGAGGTCTTCCAGCCATTGTATGTCCGATGCATGTCGTTAAAAGAGAGAATTTTTTTCCCCTTCCCGTTTTATTTCCTCCTTCCCCTCTTCTGGAGGTTCAGGAGTGTAGGGAACAAGGTAAATGGGCTGAGGAGAAGTCGGGAATCCAGGAGAAAGAGGAGTTACTTACAGAGGTGAGGGCAGCCACCAGGGGCACAGGCAAAGGGGTCCAGCGAGCTCATCAACACACCTCTCCCCAGAGCATTCCCTTTGTTCTTTGTTTGTGTACCTTTCTTATGTGTGTCATTGCACATCACTGTCTGACATGCGAGTGCGGGCACCTTTAGTAAATACGAATGTTTATTGCAGATTAAGTTTGCAAAGAAGGACGTTTCTGGATCGACTCCATGCCATGTTGGCTTTTCAGGTGAGCAGAGTCTCGTCTGTGATTTGCAGCATAATACACATGCATCTTTAGCATGTGGTGTAATGGTAACTCTCATAATGCACGTGCATCTTTAGCATGTGCTGTAATGGTCACTCGTTCCTATTAGTCTGGGAGCCATTGATGTATTTTTTTATTATCCACTTCCTGATGTCTTTTTCCAAAGCAATTACAATTTCACTAATTTACATTTTAGATTGATTTCAATATTTTTTGTTGTTGGTTATTATATTACATTATTGAATATGAATTTGAAGATCAGTGGTCATTGTTGACACACCACAACAAAATGTGTCCTCTGCATTTAACCCATATGTGACGTTGTGACATAGCAGGGGGCAGCTAATTCAGCACCCGGGGAGCAGTGCCTGGGGGCGGGACCTTGCTCAGGGTACCTCAGTGGTGCCTTGCTGGATGGCGATTCAAACCAGCAATCAATTATAAGTGCGCTTCCTTAACCATTAGGCCACCACTGCCGTCAAAAGAGTCGACGAGGATGGGATTCGAACCCACGTGTGCAGAGCACAATGGATTAGCAGTCCATCGCCTTAACCACTCGGCCACCTCGTCAGGCCATAAGCTTCAAACACACGACTGAGGGGATTCCAGGCAGCCAGAGGCTCAACTCATTTTGCTATGCAGCCATTGTACATTATATTGTACAGTCTGCATTTTCGGCAGTTTTTTAAATTGGAGAATTTGAAACCAATCTTCTTTTGCTCAAGTGTACAACATCTGACGTTCAGGAACCTCCAGCGACAACCTTTATGTTTTCAGCCACCAAGCCATCCGCTGCCCCTGTGTATGATTGACTTGCTTTTCTGGTTCTCAGGCTCTGTGCTGCAGTCTCATAAACAGAAGAAGAAGCGGCCAAAGGCAGATTCCTCCCCCCCATCTAAGGAGGCCTCGGATCACAGCAGCCTAGAGGCGGAGAGCGACTGGGATCTAACTGTGGTTGCAGAAGAAGGACCACATGAAAACACAGAGGGCAGTGTGGACCCAGAGGTCAGTTCCAGCTGCACACAGAGGTCAAGAGTTCATTGGCTGTGTCCAAATTCAGGAGCTGCATTTTCCCGATGTTGCGTTCGAAGTCTGGTTGGGTCACGCCGACGTGACGAGGCTGTCCCATATCGAAGGCTCCTTCCAATGCGCTCTAGGGATGCATCCTCCTTTTGCCAAGTTGTGAATTATCTATCCATTGGATATATCTCAAAATGCATCACGTTGAACTTCGAAATTCGCAGCTTACAAAAGCTACGTAGAGTACGTCCTTCGAAGGATGCAAACTCTGAATTCGGACACAGTTCTTGTGCATGAAGAATCGATTTGTGTCACGGCTAGGACGAATAAAGAACGCAGCAGTACTCTTTTATTCGGTTTCTTAGCTGGGCCTTTACTGAGTAATACTATTTTAAGTAGTACAATATTGTTTTGTAACTGGATAGTTTACCTGTCTAGTTCAGCTGAAGAACTTGTTAAAGGTTGTTAAAGAACAGTGCCGTGAATGTTAGCGGGAATTGTTGAGTGTCCAGGAATCAGGAGCCACTGTTGGATCACAAAGACAGCTCCCTATGTTTAGGGCTTCTCGTCTAGTAATGATGACAGCCAGATATCATCCAAGGACAACCTGCTGGGCCAATCAGGGCTCATGGGGGGCAAGAAATCCATGGCGGAGAAAGGGGGCGCCGCCTCCATGAAGGAGAACGTGTGTCAGGTGAGCGCCGTCGAAGCGTCCGTCGCCCACCGAGCCGGCCCATTGGCTGGCGATCCTGACCTTTGGCCCCGCCCACTCACCCAGGTGTGTGAGAAAACGGGGGAGCTGCTGCTTTGCGAGGGCCAGTGCTGTGGCGCCTTTCATCTGGAGTGCATCGGCCTGCCGGAGATGCCGCAGGGCCGCTTTGTGTGTCAGGAGTGCATGTCAGGTAGGTTCCCCATCGCCAGGTCGGCACACGGTATTGCAGCTGCAGAGGAGACCATTCAGAGCGTAATGGCTCTGTGCATGTGCAGTAACTCTCTGAATCACATATAGGAGCTAATACTGCATGTGAAGCAAGTCAAGTAGGTTTTTCCCGTCTTACCATCTATATACATTGCGTAGCATACAGTGGCGCGACATTCTCCCAGACCGCGGTGCAGTGTATATACATAAAGTGCAGACACTGTAAACCAGACAGGTGAAAGAAATGGAGAGGAAAAAAGGAGAATATTCATTCATTCAGCAGTCTAAGCTGGGATTCCCAGACCTCCCTCTCACCAGTCACCTCCTCCAGCTCCTCCTGGGGAATCCCAAGGCGTTCCCAGGCCAGCCAAGAGATATAATCTCTCCAGTGTGTCCTGGGTCTGTCCTGGGGCCTC
>JAODJW010000002.1:6990544-7005685 GCA_026777045.1 Hyperopisus bebe
TTAATAGGTTGCCTGATCTATTAATAATGGTGGGGAAAATATATATTTGAAGCCTTAATTTATTTGATCTTGTGTTTTATTTCCTCTTAATTATTACTTTTAGTATACAATGTGTGTGTCTTGTGCCTACAGGATCGCATCATCGACGCTGGACCTAAAGGCAATGAGGCGCGTTTCATGAACCACAGCTGCCAACCCAATTGCGAGACACAGAAGTGGACCGTCAACGGGGACACGCGAGTTGGACTCTTCGCACTGGTGGACATCCCTGCTGGTGGGCCGTTCTCTTAGTCTGACCCATAATCCTCTGCTCTTTCTGATGTATGATGACCTGCACGAGGGGCAATGTGGCAGGAGACTGCTGTCTTCTGGGTAGAGCTTTAGAGAGATAAGGTATGTCTGTGTCTTTTGTTAGGCGTGGAACTCACGTTCAACTACAATCTGGAATGTCTGGGCAATGGAAAGACAGTCTGCAAATGTGGGGCATCCAACTGCAGCGGTTTCTTGGGCGAGAGACCAAAGGTAATGAATCGGCAAGCACTGGTGGCCTGAGGGATGTTCCTTGGCGTACTTTAAAAAACAGAGCAATAGCAGTGACCTTCCGTCTACCTTCTGAAGTTAGAATGACGTTTTTATCTGTACTTTAATGGGGAGTGGTTATTCCTAGCTGTATGGAATGATACCACAGTGTTTCAGTTTGTAGAGAAAGCACACTGTGTTCCTTATTGTATTGTTTGAGGTGTTTAAGTTGGATTTTTTGCCTTAGAACCAGCCCTCGGCAGAGGATAAGGCCCGAAAACTGAAGAAAAAGGCTGCAGTAAAGCGAAAAAGCCAACTAGAGGTGACCAAGGAGCGAGAGGATGAGTGTTTCACTTGTGGTGATGGAGGGCAGATCGTATCCTGCAAGAAACCTGGTTGTCCTAAAGTCTACCACGCCGACTGCCTCAAGCTGTCAAAGCGGCCAGCAGGTCCGTGTCTCTCCGCTTTTGTCATAACGGGGTCTTATATTCTATATCATTATCGTACAAAGTGTTTTGTGTATAATCTCAACAGGTAGATACTTTATTGATCTCGAAGGAAATTTAGGAGTACTTATTTAGCCATTTCTCTCTTGCCTATTACGCAACCACTTTACTGCAATATTTCCCAGCTGCACAGTCCACGTTTTTGCTCCCTCCCAGCTCCCTGCCAGGCAGTTCACATTTTTGCTCCCTTCCGGTAACTGGGAGGGAGTAAAAGGGTGGACTGTCTAGTACGGAGCTGTGTGGCACAAAAACCTGGACTGTCTATGGGTCCCTGAGGACTGGATTGGGAAGCCCTGCTTTACAGCATTTGGTTGGACTTGCATGAACCTTTTGTAGGACAATGTCTGAAACACATTTCATTGGGTTTCATAGGGCGCTGGGAGTGTCCATGGCACCAGTGTGACGAGTGTGGGAAGGAAGCAGCCTCCTTCTGTGAAATGTGCCCCAATTCCTTCTGCAAGCAGCACCGTGAGGGGAAGCTGTTCATCTCCAAGCTGGATGGTCGCCTCTCCTGTAGCGAGCATGATCCATGTGGGCCTGACCCCCTGGAGCCTGGGGAGATCCGCGAATATGTCCTACCCCCCCTGAAAGCAGTGGGTGTGGCTCCACCACCTCTTACTGCGGCCCCTTCGGTGGCTGCCACTCAGCCCGCCCTCAAACCTGCCAATGGACGGCCTCCACCCGTGACCAGCTCCGCCCCCCTGCCTCTATACAGCGCCCCCAGCCACCCCTACGTATCCGGGCCCCCTAAAAGCATCCTGGGTTCTTCTGCTTCTCAATTTAGGGACAACAAAGAAGCGGAAGAAGACGACGAAGATGATGAGGACGACGAGGATGACGACGACGTTGGTGAAGAAGAAGACGACCTTGAGGATGATGGAGAGATTGAGGATGGAGAGGTGATTGGGCTGGATGAAGACGATGCAGATGACTATGAAGAAGAGGATGGAGAGATTGTGGAGGATGAGGGGTTGGACCTGGAGGTAGAGGATGGGCAGACAATGGATGATGAAGACCCCGAGTACTTGGATGAAGAGGAAGGAGAAGTGATTGAAAGTCAAAAGCCAAGGGTGTAGGGCGGGGAGGGGGCGGAGACTTTAGTGGAGCCAATGGAAAGGCCCTTCCTACATCCCTGGACTATAAAGAGGCTTTTCCAAGATGCAGGTCTAAAATGGGGTAGTGACATGTGGGGAGAACTGAAGGAGGCTGACCAACCAGCGGAGACCCGGTACAGAGTTAAACCTTTGCTTTCTGCATGCATGCAACACCTTCAGACGGTCCCTGCAGAATGTCAAAGAGCTGCTAGTTCCATCAGTTCTTCCCAGACCCCGACCCTGACCTCCCAGCCATCTTTAACATCTCCTTAGGGGAGTGGAACTGGTGCTATGGAGTTTTGTCTGTGTAGTCTCAACTTTTCTCATTCATACATTTTTAATATCTGGTGCTGTTTTATTGTGAGATTGGACTTTTGTAATGCTCATCTTTGTTTACTTTGTTTACATTTAATCTGAAACTCTTCGGGGGGGGGGGACCCAAAAACACGCAAAAGTTTAAGGCCAAAATCAGCACTGCAGCTACTTAGTAAGAGCTGGAAGGTTGCTTTTATTAGCAAATGCCAAGATAAATGCACCATGAACTAAGAATATCCAGAAGAGTTCTGCGACTTCTAGTATTTATGAATTCCCTTGTTAAGTAATCTTACATGCTTTAGGCTTGGTCTTAGCAAATGATTTCTTACCCAATTGCAAGTTATTTTGTTTTTAAAAATAACTTTTTTTATACGAAACGTATTACTTGTCAGATTTTAACTATTAATAATAATGTCCAGACTTTAATTGATCTACTCAATTTGGCTCACTAAGAACTGCGTTCATACTTACAAGCATACAAATATATTCATTCATGTGGGGATTTTAGCAGACAAATGAGAGTGCTCTTTTAACAGATGAACAAAGGCGACATATCGAATGTTACGCCTGGCCTCATTTCTTACTTACCTGAAACGTGACTTGACACCATTGGAATTATACCCCAAGCAGTTATTTTAGTTCCTTAAACTGCAACCGGATCAACTGAACAAGCAAATTGTGAATAAACACAAATTAATTACCGTGTGTTAAAGTAGATGTAGCCCTCTTTGATAAGCCACAATGGATCAATCCACCACAAAGCTCAATACCAAAGACCATCTAATGACAGACACCATGGTAGAGCTGTGGTAGAGCTATCACGAATGACATTTTATTAACTTCCTAGATTGCCTCACGGAGTTGTGCTATGTGCGTGCATCAGGAACTACATCCTCTCAGTGGATTATTTGGCTTGGGAACTGCCCATCTAAGGTTCTCTTCTGAAGTCTCGATTCCTGCAGTTTCATTACGGAACAAGTACGAGCTGTACAGGGTCATAGAACATGAATATGTGCATTTCACCAACTGCACTTTATTAATCTTGTTTGTTTTACTGGCATAGTACACATCCCTTTAAACTGTGAACACTGGAAAGGCCATATTATTACCAGTTCTGGCAAGAGTGAATATATTCCCTGTCAGATAATAATTAGCATCTTATCTGCCGGTGAATTAAACCACATTCAGTTGTTCATTTGGCAAAAGTTAGAGGGATGACCTTAAATGGGATCTACAAATACCACACTCATGCCGAATGGAATGTAATCCACTTTATCCCAGTTACAGAAATTTCCCTCTCTTCTCTAAACTCCAGCAGTGTATGTACATTCACACATACCACTGAATTCACGTTTTAAATCGTTTATTCAGAACACCTGAGGGTTTTAGGTTTATTTATTTTCTTTTACTGCCATGGATTTGAATGACGTATCGGAAAGGTTGTATGCTGTTCTATCGCTGTATTCTTACATTGTCAACGATCGATCGAAATGCGATCACGCAGTGAAGACGCAGCTGCAAGCCAAACCACAACCTCTGCTGTTTAAGGAATGAAGTTCACTCAGTTCAAGTCAGTGAGTCTGTGGATGCTGCTTTAGACTTAGAGCACAGCGAGGCTGCGTTGGTCAGTGTGTTGCCCTGAGCTGTTGCAGACACTGCGCCGTTGATTCTACTCCTAGCCTGGCCCTTACTTTGTATTTCCCTTTGTTCTGAAGTTTGACCCATCATTACTGAGCAGCCTGTGAGAATGTCCCTAAGTCAGTCATGAAGTCAGTTAGCTTCGTAATCATGGATTTGTGTGTGCACTTTTGTGTGTGAAAGTGAAAGTTTAATCCACAGCTCTGATCGATTAAACTAATCTGTTACAAGTACATACTGTATGTATATAATGATACTATCTTCAGTTATAATGCACAGTAAAATAATATGGATTTTCATCCATCGTCTAACATTGATGTTTTTTCATGTTACCCTCTACAGTTCAACAAATGGATTTAGTTAATCAGGCTGTCTGTTCACTGGGTGGTTAGAGGGGTGTTTGAGTAATTGGTTGCTCAGACTGGGTCCATATTGCTCACCAACCAAATGCTAATCCTTGCACAGAGTGGAATAGGTACACACCAAGTCCAGTACCGTTCAGTTCTGTGCTAGAGAAGGCTGTAATAATCCCCATTTATTAATGAACTGATGATATTAACTTTAAGAATTTCACTTCTACCTCTTCCCACCACACTTTTACCTTATCTCTATGTGACTTGGAAATAATAATTAAACAATATGTGGTCTGTTTAGCATGGAAAGACTGAATGTAGTTGTTTTATGAAGAAAACCAGGATTGTCTCCCAGTATATTTGTCACACACATGTCACCTGAAGGACGGGTCTGATGCCGTCTCTGAGCGAATGGCATTACCGTGTGACAGAGGCAACATTACATAGTAACGTATTTAAAATCTGAATGCAAATCATGATTTTTTTCAAATATAAGTTATGTATTTTTAAGAAACTTTTTAACTCCTGCAATGTACTGGCATCTTTGCTTAACAGTCAAGGTCTTGGAATGCCAAGACCATTATTGGATAGGCAGTTACAGAAAGTGGATGGACTAAAATGTTGTGATTCTAATGGTTAAATTATAACACACACACACACACAGAGGACACTGCCTTTGTAGAGTGACTGAAGTTCTCATTTTGAGTGTGATCCATAAGGATGTAATATATTGCATATACGTTGCATTATGATAATTTTACATTTGGGGCCATCAATAAAAATATGTATATTTTGATGTTTGCCATTTACACATTTGAAATGATGAATAATTTCTAGGTAATATAGAGAAGAGGTAACCGAATTTCCCCTTAATTTGCTCTCTTATGGTATCAGCAGTTATTTTGTTGGCATGGTATCTTTGCTTCAACAGGACACATGAACATGACTCAGTGACAGATGTCGCAATCCTGAGGAAAGCGGTAATATTACAGAGTAACAATACTTTAAATACTACAATTATTTTTCTACTTGCATATATTTACACCACTACCCATCTGATTGTATCTATTAACTAGATATATGTTAAAACTAATTGTGGCGAAGCGTAACTGGGAGTTAAGTGCATAGTGATGCTGAGTATTAAAAAGACAACACGGCTCTCTTTGGTCACCTAACAGCCCTAGTTTATCTGTAGCATGTAAAATATTTATTGATGACTTGTATGTTCAATGGGTTACAGAGGAAGTTACATAACTCAGTGGGGTCATTATGTTTTCGGCCGTGAAAAAAAGGAGCAAAACAATATTTACCACTGACAGCAAGTGGGTAATATGCTAATGCTGTGATGATTGACGTCTCAAAGGTCCTGCTGGACCCCAGATTTAGATGGTTCAGCAAATTAGTATTAGTATCCTGAATATGTTTACCTCACATATTACATTAAATTGCCCTCCATTACACTGATTGCTGTTATAATTAACTCATTGTATGGGTTGCCTGAAATTATTTGCGGACATTTTCTTTTTAGTTTCATACTTAGTAGTGTGTCTATTCTGTATATGTATTTTTCTATATCCCCATATAACCAGTTCATTGGCCTCTCACCTTGTTCCGATGTCTTTGACTGATCTATAGCTGTTTTTGTTTTGCCTTGGCTAGTTTTCTTCCCTCCACTGTAAGTTTTGAAAATGTGTTCATGCCCTTTGTCCTCAGAACCCCGCCATGTTTCTCTGCTCTTCGGTCCGGACAGGCAGAGAAACTATTCTTACAAACTAGAAACGCTGCTGCCTTCAGAGGGTCGCCGAACTGTACTGTAGTCCTTTGTATATAATAAAGATTACTGTATGGAACAAGCTACCTGTTCAGTCACAAGTTCCTTTTTTACCACAAATTGTGTTTGACAGGTGGAAGTAAAGGTTTCGATTTCAAATTTACTTTCAACCTTATGTGTTATTATTTTAACTATATTTCATATTGTTATTGCTTGGCTGCCTAACCAAACATTTTTAACTGTGGCCATACAGATTTACTGTTTCACATGGGTGGTGATAGGCTGAATTGTTACTGTTCTTAATCACACTGCTACCGGCTGCACATATGTAGTCAATTGGTCACAATATTGCATCACACTGGAAAAAATTCCATATGTGAATTGTGGTGTTTCAAAATAATAATAATAATGATAATAAAAATAATAATGGGGTGGCATGGTGGTGCAGTGGTTAGCACTGTTGCATCACACCTCTGGGACCTGGGTTTGAGTCTCTGCCCAGGTCACATGTGTGTGGAGTTCGCATGTTATCCCTGTGTCTTCATGGGGTTTCCTTCAGGTACTCCGGTTTCCCCCCACAGTCCAAAGACATGCTGAGGCTGATTGAAGTTTTTAAATTACCCGTAGGTGTGCATGTGAGAGTGAATGGTGTGTGAGTGTGCCCTGCGATGGGCTGGCCCCCCGTCCAGGGTTGCTCCCTGCCTCGTGCCCATTGCTTCCGGGATAGGCTCCGGACCCCCCATGACCCAGTAGGATAAGTGGGTTGGAAAATGGATGAATAATATAAGAAACCTTTAAATTCATCCATTTTATTCAGTATTGAATTAGGTATTCACCACCCAACCTTAGAACAGTTCTTGCCATTGTGTGCTTCACAGAGTGAAATCAGATATTTACTGTAACATTGTCAAGTTGTAAAATATAATTCTGTGCACAGCAATATGGTAACAATGGTGAACACCTTGAGGGTTTGTGCAGTGACGCTGTAGTTTTCATCCCCAGCTGCTATAATTAATCTCAGCTTTTCAGTCTTAGCATTTTAATAGGTGTACAAATAAAACATGTAAACAGTTTGATACCAATATTCCAATACTAATACATTGTTTCAATACATGTCAAATGAATACTTGATGTGCTCTGAAAAATTAAAGAAACTATATCAAGGTTTATTGAGAACAATGACATCTAGGTCACTTCTATCAAATGGCAACTGTGAAGCCCTATTCAACTGCAACCTTAAAGGGCAGCAATGCATTTGAGATAATTCATGTCACGGAAATGGAGGTAATTCATCATTCTTTCTTAGGGTGGTAGTAGTTCAGAGAGATGGAGAACTAGCATCTTAGTCTATTCTCACCTGATTCAGACATTTTTTTTTTCTATTTAGGCCATAAATATAAGATTGACACATTTATCAGCAATGCTACAATGAAACTCCATTCCAGTTTTTTTCAGCTCATCTGTAACCCTGAGTGTAAACACTCAGCTTATCTTAAATAACTATCACATATGTTAGGAAGCTGTAAACATTGCCATGAGACATTCAGGAAACTTCAAAAGTAGTTCTTCTGCACCCAACACAGAACACATGTTGTATCCATGCACTCAGTCCAAGCAGATCACTTTAATTTACTTCCTTCAAGAAGACTAAAGACATAAAATAGCATAAACAGATGATCATAACACCGATGCCTGTAAGATGGCCTCTGTCGTAGGAAGGCGAGCTTGTGGAGGAACCTCACTGGGACAACTGAGTCATTATTCACTGCTGGAGACCCTGGGAACTTGGACACCAAGAGGGTCATCAGTAGCTTGGCTCCAATTCCCCACGTCAGACCCGCACGATGCCCACAACATCTCAGCTGCTGAACCTACCTGCCTGTCAATTTCACTCTTACCTTCACTAATGAACTTAAACTCCTTCACTAAGGGCAGACTCTCCCTCATTACCCGGAAAGAACAATCCGCTCATTTCTGAGAGAGCGCCATGGAATAGGAGACATAGACTCTCATCCCCATCGCTTCAAACTCAACTGCTGAGGTGAACGCTGAAGGATGTGGTCAGAAGAGGAAAGAAGAACAGCATATAGCAGGGTTATTACCTCTAACCCCTCCTACAGGAGCCCGTCCAGCCAAAACTACGCCTCGGTATCCATCCATCCATCCATCCAGTCCGGAGCCTATGGGCACAAGGCAGGGAACAACCCAGGATGGGGCGCCAACCCATCGCAGGGCACAGCACAGGGAGAACAATATGGGGAGAAGATGCAAATTCCACTGCCAGCTCACCGCTGTATCCTGCCCATGAAAACAGCATACAGGGGTGGCAATGAGAGGCACCTTTATAAAAACAACAATCTAACTACAAAGCAGTTCTAGAAAAAATTCCAGATATTTGAAAAAGCATTTTTAACCAGGAAGCATTCAGCTTAAACATTCAGAAACAGACAGTGAATAAAAAACAAAAGAAAAATCCATCCATCCATCCGCAAAAAAAAAGGCATAAGATAATCAGATAGAAGAGAAGATAATATAAGCAGTAATATCACTAAGATGCAGACTTTCCAGGTTTCAGGTCGAGTCCCTCAGCAGCATCTGTGTTTGGTTGCTGTGTAGCTTCTGTTCAATTGGCCTCTGAGCAAAAGCACCCAAACCTCTTTTTTTCTTCCCAGAATCCTATGTTAGATGATCATTTCCAATTGCATAATGCCCATTGTCAATTGTGGCAGCAAGAGTAAAAATAGGAGTTGTTTGTCTGTCCTAGATCCACCCCTTTTTCCTCTGAAAACAAGCAGAGTATATAATTAGGGCATTTAAGCCACTGAAAAAGAAACTAAAAGCAAGAGTTGACTTTCATTCACACAAGAGGCTTTTCCTGCTATTGACGGGAAACATTTGATATGCAGTAAGTTTCACATCAATGAACAATTAAAAAGAGCCCAATTAAAAAGCATATGAAACCATACAAAGCCCCCAACAGAAGAAGAAATGAAGGCGCACTCACCTGTCATGAGCTGGAAGGTCGTGCTGTTATAGATGTCTTCTGCTACTTTCTGAAAGAGTTCATCTATAAGAAAGGCATCAAGAAGCAGCTCTGACACAGTCCGCATCCTTACAAAAAACTGTTACTCATTACAGGTACCCTAAAAATGTATCATGTTACAGCACAAACTAAAATATAACCATTGTTAAAACCTTTATTTAGCACAATAACAGGAAGCGTGCATTGGAAAGGTAATATTTTACTCACCAACATTTTTCCCGGTTTTACTGGATGTCTCAAACAGCTCAGCCTTAATTTCTGCAGAGAGGAAGAGAAATCAGACAGGGTATGTATACTTCATGGATCCCTGGGGAAACTGTTTTTTTGCAGCATGACATTAAGTACATTCAACGATGAAGCAACAGTCACAAAAATGAAAAATACTAAATACAATACAAAATATATACTTGGCACAACATTTTTTTTCTAATTCACTATTACACAAATACAGAACTAGTTTTGTGTGCAATCCCTCAGGGCAGGAAGCAGATGGCATGTTGACGAATGGAAAGGTAGAGATCCTTATTGTACCACGGTGGTGTCACTTGCTTGCCAAGGATTTTAGGACATTAATCATGTCTTACTACAAGCTCTATTATTTTTTTACATTTAATTAGTTTCTTTAAAGTTACAATATGCAGTAATGTTCGCAGTAATGCTCACAGTAATGTTTACAGTAATGTTCGCAGTAATGTTTACAGTAATGTTCGCAGTAATGTTTACAGTAATGTTCGCAGTAATGCTTGCTGTAATGCTTCTTAACACAATAATAAAATTGCGGTGTTTTGTTCATACCTTCGGCATAATCCTGTACATCATGGTAGTCCATCTGTCGCATAGTGCGGTCTGTTTCAATGAGGTCACTTTTTGTTCCACACAGGTAGATCTTGCAGTGCTTAAATCAAGAGAACAAAAAAATAGTAGTTTTAAACGTTATACAACCATTTATCTATCGACAATGTCATCAGTTCGTGGTATTCATCAAAGCATGGATCATCTGAGACCAAGCAGATAGCACAGAAAGCCATATAAAGCCATATACTGTATAAAGCCATATAAAGATGTTTCACAGAAAACAAACTTACTTCTTCACACTTTTGCAGCTCCTCCACCCAAAACTTCACACGTAAAAAACTGCTTCTGTCAGTCAAATCTGGAAGAGAGCTTTATAGATTACTGTGCATTCAAAGATAAACAGTGAGGTGTTTACAATATTGCCAAACTAAGTAGGCCTACAATGTACTTACACTGAAGCCAGAAACCTTTATGCCAGTGTTCTCAATTCTTGGAGCTATAAAGCCTAACTAAGTACAAAACGACTGCTGTGCAAATAAACAAACCCACTGGAATAAAAGACCATTTTATTGGTGAACATCTTAGTTTATACATGAAGGTTTTAAGTGCTTCAGACTGACAAATGGCCTAGATCAACTACATCCAATCCAAACTATCAGGGATTTGAAGGCCCGATTTTTACTAGCAGGTCAGTAACTGGGGATGTGAACTAAGAAATTTAATTATCAAAGTATTCTGTATTCAATTAATATTTATCGATACTTTTGACCAATGGACCTCAAAAGATTCTGCATGAGTAAATGTATGGCTGAAATCTGATGAGTAAAATTTTTGAAAGGGTCCAATATTTACCGTAACATACAATGGCGCCTTTAGCTCCCCGGTAGTAAATTCTACTCATGGCTTCGTAACGTTCTGATCCAGCTGTGTCCTGGGGTAAGCATAAGAAGAAGGGGTAAGCACAAGTTGATTACAGTAAGACCACTGAAACACTCAGTCTCACAAAAAACAGAGGTGGTATATAGCCATCATGTATTTTCAGTGGTATATAGCCTTCGTGTATTTTCAGTGGTATATAGCCGTCATGTATTTTCAGTGGTATATAGCCGTCATGTATTTTCAGTGGTATATAGCAGTCATGTATTTTCAGTGGTATATAGCCGTCATGTATTTTCAGTGGTACATAGCCGTCATGTATTTTCAGTGGTATATAGCCGTCAGTTATTTTCAGCGGTATACAGCCGTCATGTATTTTCAGCGGTATATAGCCGTCATGTATTTTCAGTGGTATATAGCCGTCATGTATTTTCAGTGGTATAAAGCCGTCATGTATTTTCAGTGGTATAAAGCCGTCATGTATTTTCAGACACCAGTGACATCCGAAGGTTTCCTTCACTAAAACTCCAAGGCAGAATTTGTTGAATACACAGTAGGTTCCTACCAATTAATAAAATTTACTGACTGATATGATTATGTCGATTTACCATATTCAAACTTTACCTTAAAATAAGAAAATATGTTCTCACAAAAAACATGAAGTGCAGTCTATTTAACAAAGTAGAATCAAAGAGTGATTCATCCCCATAGAGAAACTCTCTCTTCATCGAATCAGGTTCTCATTGAGACACAGGCACATGGCGACGGCATGTTTAGGGGTCACAGTGCAAGGTTCTATCTGTGGAACCTTAATATTGCCTGATATTTTGGCCAATGTATGTATTGGTTTGAGCCATTTTTTTTTTTTAGTAAAACCAGCTTGCAAAAAAATCTTACAACAGGTCTTACCCAGATTCCAAGAGTCAATACTTTATCTCCCATCTGAATCTGTTTGGCAACAAATGCTGCTCCAATAGTCTGTTGGCAAATATATACATTTTTCATACCACGTTCTCATATAGTGGCCCTAGATACACTGATTACTTAACACTCCGCATGCTGGACCACATGGAGAGTAACACTTTTTTAAACGGTTGCTACAACAGTAAAAAAAATAAATAAATAAAAACTTCACTTAGAATGTTATACATGCCTACTATACTATTCAAACCATCTGCAGTCTTCTCTAAACAACACTCCAAATTTCCCATGAGGCTGTTCCTCTGCATCAAGCAGATGAAGGAAACAGGAATCTTTGTCCCTGCACTTCTCACACAACCCTGTGACAACATATGTGATGATCACATCTGTGTTCCTGGGTAACACCTCAGCATGGACAGTGAGAAGACATCTCACTGTGGTACGTGTGTCAACACTGATCACTAAATTCTAATTTTAGATTCTAGTAAGTTAAAACATTTGTATCTTTTTGTGATCGGTTCTTCTTTGACCAATGCAATATAATCTGTCTCAATCACTTCTAATTTAATCCATCCACTTTTATCACAGAATGTCAATTCTTTCCCTTAAGGGATGCTTCTTGCCTGTTTTGTAGAAGTCACCATCTGTTCTGTAAGGATTTCTATATTTTTAAAAATAGAGTCTTAGAGTCTTAAAGCACTTATGTAAGTCGCTCTGGCTAAGGGCATCTGCCAAATGCTGTAAATGTAAATCTCACTTACTAGGTAGCTGCTCTGGTCTGGAGGTTATCATATTACGAATACACAATACATTTGCTGAGAACATAGTGTGGCATATCTATACGGTCTATGCAATATTCCAAACTACCTGCTCCTTGGACCAAGGTACTCTACTGTGTAATATTATTTTTTCAGGAACAAGTTGGTTTCCTATAAGGTTATGGTGGTAAGTGGTGAGCAGTGGAGGCCTAATTATTAGGGAAGCGTACTTGTAATTGATAGATTGCTGGTTGTAATTCCTGACCAGCAAGGCACCACTGAGGTACCCTGAGCAAGGTACCGCCCCCAAGCACTGCTCCCGGGGTGCTGAATTAGCTGCCCCCTGCTATGTCACGATATCACATATGGGTTAAATGCAGAGGACTTATTGTGCACTGTGGTACGTGTGTCAACACTGATCACTAAATTCTAATTTTAGATTCTAGTAAGTTAAAACATTTCTATCTTTTTGTGATCGGTTCTTCTTTGACCAATGCAATATAATCTGTCTCAATCACTTCTAATTTAATCCATCCACTTCTATCATAGAATGTCAATTCTTCCCCTTAAGGGATGCTTCTTGCCTGTTTTGTAGAAGTCACCATCTGTTCTGTAAGGATTTCTATATTTTAAAAAATACACCTTATTGTTTAGCACCATGAAACACTTTGCACTTAAACTAAGCGCAAAAATAACGTCCATCCATCCATTTTCAAAAGTAAATTACATTTTACATCAGTACAGCATAGATAGACATGTAATACCAAGGACAAACAAATTGTACTCACATTTTGATATGGGCCAAAAAAGAATCGGTCGTGTGCAAACCTTTCCACTAGACTCGTTTTCCCAACATACTCCTTACCCAACATGACCACCTTGGCATCCACTCGCTGAGCACTCATGGTGAGAAGAGCCAGTGAATCGAATCAAAGCAATAAAATGAGTCTGCAAAGGAAACAGTCAGAATAATTATATATATATATATATACACACACACACAAAAATCATACATCAGAAACTGCACATACATAAGCTCTAACCCCAGTTTGGGGTACAGCAGTGATGTTTCAGTGTTGTTGGTTTTCGTAAAGAGCTTAGACTCCGACCCAGACATTAAAAAAACACAGTTAAAGCTCTCATGAAGCCTCCAAAACGCTATTAAAGATATATAGATGCTATTTCTTTTTTGTTTGTTTATTTGACAATTTAATGTAGCAAATAAATAAAGACAAAAATACAAAAAACGTGGTTATGGATACATTTCATAGTTTCAATATTTGCATATTTCATGGTACATATAACTAGCACATCTCCGTTTGTTACATTCATTGTCAAGTAATTCTGGGGCATATTTAACATCTTAACAATACACTTGGTTATGAACGTTATTTTCAACCATGTTATCCACGTCTGACACACCCAAGTAAACAACTTCATTTAAAGCTACATTTTCCGAGCTATGCAGCTAGCGGGTTACTAAACCCACATCATTCTATTTGATCATAAAAAAAAACATATCGTACACTAAAAACATAATACATAAATATTACCAAACAAAAGGGGTTACTCACAGCTAATGAAAATCACACGGGAGCAGCACCGAATCAGACTGTGCTGTTTGCAGTAATGTCATTGTAAGTCATGCGTACATACTACAGCGCTGTGTCCGCGCTTATTTTCTGACCGATCCTCCTTATTGGAAAGCGTGCGTTGCATAGCCGCATGCCGACTCCATTAAAACCAGCTAACCGGCTACCCCACTGTCAGCATGAAGAAGGGGAGAAACGCCGCGTCCTGGCGCTCGGGACCTGGCGCTTCATTCGGACGCCGCACGGTACCAGAGAAACAGCCCAACACAACCAACGTGTTCGGGTCTAAATGATGGCGCCACCCAATGTCTATGCATAGGAGCGACACTGGTAGCAATTCTGTATAATACCAGACAGATGTAATACTCTATAACAATATGCATTTATAAAGTGAACACAAGCCAACCAAATGCCTTCAAAACATTTTTAAACGTAGCTTTATTGTCATAAAGCTTCCTTCCATCTTTTATACCCGCTTATCCCTGACATACAGTGTTTCACGGGTAGAAAGTTAAATATATGAGGTGTAATTTCCACGTTTGTAATTATTTAACGTTAAATGTAAATGACTTGTACAGGAAGAGTGACGTGGATTCATGTGAAAACTTTATGTCCGGCCTGACCCTGAGGCAGGGTATTTCCTGGAACAAGAATATTTATTCACAAAAATGTCAACGTGGAGTATAACATAACTTACACGGGTTAACTGCTTTACTTTTGTTATACTTGTTATACAAATATTTTGCATGAAAAATCCAACTTGCTATTAGACGATTTTGATTACAGTTCCTGTGGAAAATGTATTACCTCACTGAAACTGCACTTGCATACCTTTCTCTGCCCCTCGGGATATCGGTAAAATTGCTGATATTGCTGTTTGCTCACGTTGGTTAAATGCAAGCAGCAATATTGGCAATATCCCAACAACCATCACATCTTAAATCTTTCTACAGCTCTTTC
>JAODJW010000002.1:7016462-7035427 GCA_026777045.1 Hyperopisus bebe
TAATAAGCAAAGTATGCTTAGAAACAACACGAATGAACAAGAAGTGATGACAGTAAATACAACATGAGTGTCCTTCCATGGAATCCGAACTGACAGCAATTTGGAAGAAGACATTATCTTATAATCACTTTAAAAAAATGGGTAGCATACAGCAGGAAAAAAATAATACAGGTAGAGGCATATACATGTTCTTACTTGTCTAATAGGCATATTTCATAAATAAGTGTCCATCCTCTTACAGAACCGAAAAAACAATTGCTTATAGTTTCCAAAAATGCTGGGGGGGAAATTTCTATTGTGTGACACTAAAATGGAACCAGTGCATCAAATAGCAACAAGCATAACGAGAAATCAAAGGCTATTTCTGAACATACAAAAAAAATGATTGTTTGCATTTTGGCTCTTTGGGAAACAGAAATCTGAGGTAAATAGTTCACTCATGGACTTCAGTTCTCCCTCCCTACAGGAAGACGGTTCATTATGCTGATGGTGATCTGCACATGCTTTGAGTGAAATTCAAATTAAAGCAATGTGATAATCAAGTAGTTAAAGCAAAAATATTGCTATATAAAGGTTATTTTAACAATTCAAATTTAAAGTTAAATAATGATCAGACCGGTTACTCTACTGTTGGTTTGTCTAATTCGCACTGAGAGTCACAGTCAGATTTCAGAAGACTCAATCTTCTCTATCCAAGGCAGCCTGGGAGGCTGCTCTTCCTCATTTCCAGGCCCTCTCTCCCTTTTACTTCCTCCTCTCAGCTCTTGCAGCTCCATCTCCAGAGCCTGGTTCTTGTGGTACATCTCCAGGTAGCTGGCCTGCAGCTCCTTCTGGTAGCGAATCACTTTCTCCTTCTCCGTTTGCCAGATGCGCCGCTCGGCCTCGAAGGCGGCGGCCTGTGCCTCACTCTGCCGCCTCTCCAGCAGCAGCTCTGCCCGTAGTTGCTCCTCCACACTGCTAGGAGGCGCTCCGTGGGCCTCTGGCCTCCCGTCCTCCAGGGCCTCGGTGGCAGTGGACTGCCAATCCCGGCGAGCTCCCTGCAGGGCCAGTCGCAGTGTGTCGATGTGGCCGTCTTTGGCGTGCATCTCGGTACGTGTCTCACGCAGCTGTGTCTTCAGGTGGAAGATCTCGCTCAGCTTCTGCGTAACTTCTGCCTGCGAGTCACGAAGCTGCTGCTTCAGCAGAGAGATCTCCCCTGATTTCTGGCACACCTGGGTTGACAGACAGGGTATTACAGCATATTCAGGTATCAGGAGCATAAATACTACTATTTCAGGGAAGAGGAACTGGTGACCTCATCCTACTACAGTTCTGATAATCTCCAAAAGTAGTGCTCAGGGACGTTCTCCCATCTCGTATTGATCCTCTGTCCTCCTCTGAGCTACTCCCCTTGGCCAGGCTCACCTCCCACTGCGTCTCCTCCAGCTGGGGGTTGTGCTCCTGGGCGCAGGAGGCCGCACCCCCTCCTCTGAGGGTCTGGCACTTGGTCTGCAGGGCTTCCAGATCCTCCTGCATGCGCCGCCGTTCCTGCTGGGCGTTCTGCAGCTGCAGCTGCAGGGAGCGCTGAGAGCGCTGAGCATTCTGGGAGGTCTGACGCAACCGCACCGCGTACAGCCGCTTCAGCTCCTCCACCTCCTTCTCCCACAGACGCTGCTTGCCTTCGAACACCTGGATGGAAGCGTTAGAGCACAATTCAGCCTGACTGTGAGCAGGGACACACACACACACACACACACACACACACACACACACACACACACACACACACACACACTTGTAGTCAGATCTTTGTAGGGACTATCCATTCATTTCTATGGGAAGAACCACAATCCCAACAATGACAGCCTTAACTCCTACCCAGCCCTAACCTTAACCGTAAGTAACCAAACAAAAACACAAGTCTTTTGGCATTTTTAGTTTTTTTGATTGTAGTCACAAGTTTTAATAAAATTCAGTTTCCCCTTGCGGGGACTGAAAAAATGATCCTCACAACATAAAAATAACAGTTTTTTATTACATTGTGGGGACAGTTGGTCCTCACAATATAATACATACATGATGCACACACATTTTCTAACTTCCTGTCTGACCTTCCTCCTTTATAAACATGCATGATGCGCAATGCTGCTTCCTGCACATATGTCTACCTTCTTAAGATAATTAAATGGCTAGATACACAGACAGATGGGATATTTTGGCTCTTTGGTGATAAAGGACTTAATATTATCATTGGGAAGAAAGACAACCCCTCTTTGCAGTTTCAGACATTTCTAGAACCAATGGAGGTCCCGGATCCAAAGACCCCACTACATTTATCATACTTACACCCAGTCAGACAATCTCAAATGGTTCAGTTACTTTCCTATTTCCATCTACTTGTCTAATTTATCCATTTATTTACCCAAATTCAAATAGCAGATTCTGCTACCTTTTCCCCACACACACCTGATTTGTTTGTGGTGCAGAACAACCCAGATTTCACAGAGTTCCATTCAGTAGTTAGAAATAGACGTGAAAGCTATGCTGGTAACTATATGTTTGTTCCTGAGCTTTGTCTTATTTGGCGACAACAGCTAAGGTGCAATGGATGGGATTCAGTGTCACTAATTACTTAACCCTGCTGGTTTTTACTTGCATTGAAAAAGTTAGTGGTCGGTCTCAGTAAGGTGTTCTGATTTCCTCTTATTTTATTTTAGTATTTTTTTTATTGTAAGTGAAATGGATACCATTACATTAGGCACGTGATGCTAGTTTCTTGTGGCGCTTTTCCATTGGCAAACAGAAACCAAACCATACCGTGAAGATGGCCTAGTTACAGTGCGGGTCCAAGCTCATTTTCCACTGCAGGAGGGTCAGCTTAGTAAAGGTGTTACTGGGTTTGCAGGGCGACAGTGACGTAAAACCGAAAAGATACTTATTGACAGTTCACACGGTATACATCATGATTTATTACACGCTAATTTCTGCTAGCAAGTCTGTGAGAATTGCCATGTTATGTTAGCACCAAACGCTAGGGGAATTAGCATTCGTTAGCGTAAATTTGTGCTACGAATCCATTCCATTTAGCTGTGCTATAGTACTTTTTTAAGTAGGTGGTTGGAAATTTTCAGGATCTGAGTTATTGGGAATGCACCAGTACTACTAATAAATAATATATAGAATAAGGGCTTTTTTTCCCTTCAGATAATCTATGTGCAGAACAGCAGCATCTCCATGCATTTCGACCAATCAGATGGTGGTGACACAACCAGCTTGGCTTGGTCAAGCTTTCTGCCCCGCTAGGGCGATGTCAGCGCAGTTACTGCTTGGGTACGACTCGGTACGGCTCGCATACCTTACAATGGAAAAGCGCCAGTTCACGGTACAGCTCGGGTACGGCTTGGTTCTTGGCGGCAGTGGAAAAGCGCCATTGGTTCTCACCCAGCATGGGGGGCACGGTGGGATTGACTACAGCGGTACCTGCACGATGGCCCCCTCGCTCTCGTCCAGGTTCCTCTTCATCTGCTTCAGCTCATGCTCCTTCTCCTTCAGCTGGTCCTCCAGATCCCGGACCACATCCTCCAGCGAGTGAGAGAACTCGTAAGGGGGCGGGGCCTCACCCCCACTGGGGCCCGGTAGCCGGCTCAACGTGGCCATGCTGCGGCACGAGAACTCGCCAGCCGTGGAGGTCCCACCGCGGGCCGGCCCCACGGACCGATCCAGGGAGCCAATGCAGTTGATGTGGCCCGTTGAGGCGCTGATCTGGCCCAGGTGGGGTCGGAATGGAGGCCGGTAGGGAGGCAGGCTGTTCAGGGAGTGGTGGCCGGAGTCGGACATGTTTTCCTCTTCCTGGCTGGGTCCGGATCCTGCCACCAAGTGCTTTCTTGTGCCGGGGTTGTGGCGGGAAGGCGACGAGGAGGCGGAAGAGGCAGAGGCGGCTATGGGTGCCGCCTTCGCGTAGGACGCATGCAGCCCGTTGGATAAGCCATTGTCTGGCTCCTCCGCCTTGGCAGGGTAGAGGTTCTGGATGGAGCTGAAGTTTTTGGGCGTGACCAGCTTAAAGGCTGACGGCCTTAAACGAGACTGAACCAGAGTGAAAGAAAGAGAACTAGATCAAAAAAGTGGAAGTGCGCGTTACAATATCTTACCAAATAAAAGTAAATGCCTGCGTTACCCCAGAAGAGGCTTTGTACTCTGCGTTTATTTATTGTGCAAAGACAAGTGAATACAAGCCGTAGCTACAGGACAGTAAATTGCTACAAAAACAAGAGCAGTGCTTCAACTACATCATTTTCCATTACCAATGGACCTGTGTGAAATAATTTACCCATAAATGATCTTAGACAGTCGAAAGAAAATGCAATTAATTTAATTTGGCGTCTTGCACTACCTGTCACAGAACACATCAACTTGCTTATAAAAATATTGTGATTTTTTTTTTTTTTTTAAGTGACAAATGATTTACTACATCTTTCTAAAGAATATAATCCGCATTTCTGGAATCGGATATCTGAAGTTCATAAACCCTCGGTCCAGGAATTTTCTCAGGTACATAACAGTCAAAATGAAACAGCATCAGTTCAATGGTAACTTAAATCAAACTCACACTTACTTCACATTCAAAACTACAATAATTCAGAATAACACGAATCTACACTGCGTGGTTAACAGCTTTTAAACTGTGCAATTTTCCATTTCTATAAGCTGTTGATAAAACGGCAATGCCATCCTAAATAAAACAAACTCATTAAAAACAAAATTTGTGTACAGGTTGCATTTAAGGCATATTTAACATGTTCTGAACATGATTCTAAGTTATGTGTCTAACTCCCCCCAATACCGTCAACACAAAGTACAGGATAATTTTACAGTATCAAATAACCAAGCCTGACAGAGCTTTCTGTTAAAGGATCAGTGTATGATTTTGAGCATCACTGTGACTTATGAACACTGTTCATGCATAAAAATATGAACAGACCAGAGAAGAGCTCCCATGAAAACTGCATATGATCAGCGACCAGTGAGACACTCGGTTTCTGCTACCACTGTACCACAGGGGTTCATTCTTAAAATCAAAATCCTGTACAACTGACATCTATCGTCACAATTTGTATTATTTAAAAAAATAAACATTTTTGACAGTCAATCGTTTGACTGCAGATAGATTAAACTTAATTAAGCGTATGCAACTAAACAGGTAGCGTGTGCTGAAAATGCCAGCACCCTAGGAAACACACAGTTCTGTAATTACTATGTACGCTGGCAATTATGAGACTGTTTATGTAGGATGGGCCTTTAAAACAGTGATGATTCATGACACGCGATGTGAGGATATCTAATGAAATATCAAAGTGTTTAGAGCTCAGTCCTCCCTGTTAAGCTATTCCTCCCTATTCACAAACATAGCCTGCAATAGTACCATCAGCCCACTGACTTTTCTAATCTTGGGTTAATGCTGCAGTTAAAATCTATCCATTGTTTTGGTAATTACGGATGAAAAATGTAATAATTAAAAATACAAAACAAAGCACTTTTAACTTATTAGTGTTACATTATATGCAAAGGGAATTCCTATATATGTGTGAAGATGTTAATGAAATAACACTGGCTGTGGCAAAAGATCACTGTCACGATCATTTCCATTGGCTTCGCATCTACATCCAATGTTCAGTTTAGCTTGTCAAACAAGCTTTTCAAATTTTTGCATTCACACCCACTACAAAGAACATCCTGTTACACTGGAACGCAGAGTTAATATTAGTATATTTACATCTAATAATATCTCCAAAAAATCAGTTAAGAAATAGGACTCTCTATTTACGGTATCCCCTTACCAGTTCATCACAAGTCATCTAAGTGCTTTTCAGCTTCAATTAGACATTGAATTTAATCAAATCCTGGTGAACCCATTCAGGAATGAAAATAAATTACTGAAAAACACAGTGTAGCATACGGACTACACACATTTTTTAAATAGCGTCAAAGAATTTATTTGTTTGATCCCAAATAGTACCTTTAGCCTTAGAGTGCACACAGTCTTGAGATGCTTGCTTAATTCAGTAAAAATATCGCAAATGTAATGGTTTAATAACAAAAAAATACTCCATTAATTTATTTACAAACATATATATCACATTAGAAACAACTGGCAGTTAAACATTCATTTTAAGGAGTAATAAAATAAAACCCAAATTATAGTTCTAAAAGAGCCGTTTCAAGTTTAAAAAAAATCATTGACAAGCAGTCTCATTGGGTGCTTTTTAATTAGTAACACCTTTAAAATAACATAAAACACCAAACATGTATTTAGTATCCCTTTGGCAGGCAGTCGTTACTGCAATTAATATCAATTTTATTGAATGAGTCAGTCAAAAAAAAAAAAAATTATGACACTTAATAAAAAGAAAATGTCTGTGCGGAAGATATGTGCAGGTATGTTAAACATTGCTTGTCAATGAACTTTTGTTATGAAACCAATGAATTTGCAACATTATTACAAAAGTAAGCAAGCCTCTCGAGACCTTCTGTGAGCTCTGTGTTTATCAAAAGCCCATATGAATACAGTGGATAATGTTCTGGGAGATGGTAGAGTATCCATGAATAGGCTTCTATACACCTTGGCTTTTACACTGGTCAGGGGCTCGACATCAGTCCCATTGTTTCGGTCCAGCTGGTGCCCACTGACACTGACCGTTGAAAATCCCGCATTTGTCAATTACTTATATGTACATTAATTCTCATTAAAACAGAAACATCCAAAAGTGGTCAAGCAAGGTATTCAAGGGCAGAGTAAGCTCTTTCCTTGTAGCCTCTTATCCCTACCTTCTCAAGCTTGCCCCCCACGGGCAGTGAATTTTTCCCCACGTCCACCTCCTTGCCGTCCTTGTGGTAGACCTTGGTGTAGATGTTCTCCTCCTCACTCCCATGCTCCCTCTTAATGGAGGCGATGCCGGAGAAAATGTGCTTGCCGGCCTTGGGTTCTTTCTTGGTGATGTTCAGGTAGTTGAGAAGCTCACGCTGAGCCAGCCCCTTCTTTAGAAGGCCGTCATGTGACCGGGCCCCGCCCCGGGATCCTGAACGCAGTCCCCTCGGCCTCTCTGGGGACGACGCGTCCGACTTCTCGACCAGGCTGCCCACGCTTCCCATCGTACAGCCGAACGGCTCCGGGGAAAGGGTAGAAAAGGTATCTCTGAATGATTTACTGGAGCCGCAGGTCAGAGGCAGGGTCTGGGCTGTGGCCATGGATCAAACACTTGGATGGTTCTGTGCAAAACTCTGTGGGGTGGGGGGTGGGGGTGGGGGGGCGACACCACATTACGCCTCAGCCGTCTTGCGAATGACTTTAGACTGATGTTCATTCGTCTGTCATCACAATGCCCTCCTATTCATACAGCAAAGACATTGAATTCCTGTGGTCAGATACACCTCCATTAGCAGTCTATATGATATTAAGCTTGCATTTTTTGAGAATAAGAGTAACTAACAATCAACTGGGTGTTAATGGGCACTGCAATTGGCTGTTTCCTACTTTTTACCATTTCATTAAATATTGGCATCTGGGTATCAGAGACTCAAATTTGTTTCAGCTTCAGCAGCACACCTGCTGTGTTTTTTGTGCAGTTTTGTTTTTCACGGATGCGACCTCATTAACAGCACGGTGCTTGGAGGGGAGGGCATCTCACAAACAAAACCCATCGGCCTGGGGGCCGTCCTGAAAGCGGAGGAGCGATGCTGCACTGTCCAGGTACGCTTACAAGCAGAGATTAAACCCGCGCAGAAGCTGTCGTATCGTGTTTGATTCACACGGTCCCACTACTGGGAACAGGCCACAGAAATCTGGCACCGGCAGCTTATTAGCCATTTATGTAACTGGTGTTTATCACATGCCATCGCAAATCCTGCATCCCTGCACATAAGATGCAAAGAGCATCAGATACTCGTCTCCTCCCCACCACCATATATTTTTCCACTTGCATTGCAAAACAAAGCATAACGCCAAACTTCTGCATGTACTGCATGTGTTCATTTCGTCGTGCGTCGGAAGGTGAGTGACATGCATTATTCACACCCACTCAGCAGCAAATGTGACGTCTGTGTGACTGGGCTGCAGCAGTATGGCTGGTCTGTGTCGCTGCCACGTTGTGGGGCCCAGACAGAGGTGTTGGCAGCCTGCTGATGCCAGGCCTTGATGTTGGTGGTCCACCCATCTGCTGCCCCTGAAAGACTGGCGGCTGGCCAGTCGGGGCCCAGGCATCCACCCTTCCGCCCGTTATCGGAATTCATTAGGCCGCACACTCCATTCCACTCTCCGGAGAGCTCTTCTCACATCTGTGTGGAGGCCATCTGCCAAGACAGGCTGCGGTCTGGAGGCCGGCCTCCGTTAATCCTCAACACCTCTGGGGCCTCACTGTACCCTCACTGCCAATCTCCTGACCACTTATGCAGTATGGAAAGTGGGGAGGGGCGGGGGGGGGGACATAGGTCACAAGGCAAGAGAGACCCTTGGGGAACTGCCAGCCTCTCACTGGATACACAGACACACACGGACTACCGGCAACTTATAAACACTTGGACTGATGGAGGAAAGTGGAGTACCCAGAGGAAACATGCACAGCACAGGAAGCAAGGCGCACACACACACACACACACACACACAGTGGAGGGTGTGAACCAACCATTAGCCTGGGAAGAATGAAACAACATCACTACACATTGAGCCAAAGTACCACCTATAAGGTTTAATCACCATTTTTAGATTTTGTTTATCTAAAAGGAATGATGGAATCTTTCTGCAAAATTTATACCAGATTTCAACATGAGAGCATTATAGATCAGAGGTCATTTCCAATTTAACAGGGACTATAAGCGACAGCATTGCCTTGCCACCAAGCCTGAAAAAGCACACGTTACTTTTCTGCAAAACTACATATAGACCAAGGTCATATATTTTAGCTGTCATTCAATATCACTTCAGTGGTCAGTTACTGCTTTGAAAATGTATTCATTGAGTTCAATATGTTTTCTATTTCACAGTATGTAGCTGTAAATAAACTAATTAAACAGAAGTTTTTTTTTTTATTTGAATTTGAGGGAAAAGTCTATGTGATAGTAAAATCACGGTAGTTGAAAGTTGATAAAACTACTGCTCTTGTGATAGTTTTTATAAAATAGTATCTTCAGCTTCTGCCCGTCACCATGAGATCTTGCCTGGTGGCCTGGAAGCTCTCCCTACATCTCCACACATCTCCCCACATCTCCCTTTGTCTCATCTGACAGACAGGTCAGATTGTGGCTTCTACAAGCAAAGCAGCTAAACAAATAGTCAGATGAGGATGAGCAATCAACTGTGTAAATGTTCAGCTCCTGGAGTTCAAATGCCTTTCATGATTTTATTCATGAACTTCACATACAATTTCCGTACTGGACCTCAAACACAGGCAGTGACACAAGAAGAGTCCAATCATTAAGCTGGCGTTTGTGGGGGGTCATCGTGGTGTCATCTTTCCTAGATAATCCTGAACCACGCTCCATCCATCAGCCTCCAGCTGCCTCCAGGGATACACCAGGGATACACCAGGGATACACCAGGGATACACCGCTATGATGTTTCTGCTTTGGAGTGTAAGTATTGAGCATGTCAATAGTAGAGCACCTTCTCTGCAGTGACTAGGATTCAACTGATATATCAATTGGCTAATATAACAGATTGCGATCAAAGCTCCCAAAATGTATCAGTGTCAGTGGAAAAATGAGATTATAAAGGTTTATCATATAGATCAAGGAAAATTTCTTTTATAGCAAGTTTTATTCACAGAAGACATATGCAACGCGACAGACAGACAACAGGTGTCAGACCTCGATTTGGCCAAATCAACATACAAACACACCGACCTAAATGTACAAACCCTCTGTGTTTCCTATAATGGACGTAAAAACGGGGGGGGGGGGGGGGGGGGATTACAAAAAGAGCTGCTTGCAATCAACTAGAGGTGGAAAATATAGTTACATCACATTATGTTAAGTAGAACAAACAGTGCACTTTAAATATGAGCTGATGTTATTTAAGTTTAGATTATAAGATTCCGTGTTCTACATTTTTATTTTGAGTTGGCGTTTGATCATCAGTTAGTAAAGCACTATGTTAGTCAATTACAGAACTGGCCAATATACTTTTTCAGAATTTCTAAATCCTTAAAATTTGTTAATAGTTGTTGTTAGAGACTACATTTTGTATTGGTTAGGCGTTACCAGTAACCAGAGATGGCTCCTCTTCTGCATTAGTAGAGCTCTCCTGTGAGGCCCAAGAAGACGCGTCCACATACACGTGCAGTAATCAGCCGAGCGCTGGCGTACAAAAGAGCCGACCCAGCGGAGCACAGGACAGGGCGTCCCTGTACGATTCTACACCATGCTCAAAAGCTTTAATAAAAGCAATATATTCAGCTCTTAAATGCACTTCTGAGGCACGCTTTGGTGATCACAGTTCAACAGAGAGTCGTAAGCTATTTAAAGTTTTACTCAAGTTGAGTTTATTTCACAGGGGCAGAGGAATATGGGTAGAGGCAGTGCTTTGCAGTAGCAAACCAAGGGAAGCTGAAGGACATTGTGCCCTCAGCCGTCACCTGACACCACTGTGCTCCAGGGGACACTCCCTCTCCGGTCAGACCGATGACATATCCTGCCACAGCCACAGGGGGGAGCCTTCCGTCTTTCCAACGAGGGAGGGACGCAGACTTCCTTGGACAATGACACTGCCCCTGACATAAGAATGTGGCTTAAACTGTATTTCCTATCATTAAACTGATCCCAGCACAGAAGTTAAGATCTTTTAATCCGCTTGGTCTAACTGCCAATTCCAGTCCAAGGAGGAACAATGCCGTTGTACCCTTGAGAAAAATGCACTGAATTACTCCAGAAGAAAAGGCAGCTGTAAAAGGCCAACATTGTGTGTTGTTCTGGAAGCAATGCAGTAATAATTTATTCTTAGTTTCTTCCCAAATGTCGCATGAAAAAATGAACAGAAGTTGCTTTCATTCCATGAGCATTCACCTTTTCTCATAAAATGTTTTTGCAAATGTATTCAAAGGTTAATATATTAAATTATTTTTGTGCTTTCCTTATCAGTTCAAAAAGCCACTTACAATAATTTAACAGTAATTTCTCATTCGGCTATTCTTTTTATGAATGTCAAGCCTGGACTTCCCCAAGTTCCCCAAGTTGCTAATGAAACAAAACCAATTCAGACAGTAAGCCAACTTTCGATTTCTTCCGGATGAATCCCTTTCTAACTGGCATGTGCTATGAACCCAGAAGGTCTTGTGAAAAATACTTTCTATCATCCCTCTCACTGCTGATCCTGATCAGGACCATGGGATGGGGGGTGGAGCCTGTTCCAGACAGCACAGGGAGTATACCCTGGATGGCATGGCAGCTCATAAGGGCACACACACACACACACACACAGGTTTGAAATTATATCTTTGTGGGGACTCTCCATTCATTTCTATGGGAAAAACACGATGACCTTAACCCCTACTGAGCCTTAACCCCAACCATAAGTAACCAAAGATACCAACGCTGACTTTTGCCGTTTTTAATTGGTATCCACAACGCAATATAAACATAATCCACACACACACACACACACACACACACACACACACACACACACACACACACAAACACACTCAGAAAATCATACCTTATGGGCAATTTCAGCACCCCAATTAACCTAACCACATGTGTTTGGCCTGAGGGAGGAAATCTGAGTACCCTAAGCAAACCTGACCAACAGGGGAGAATGGGCTTTTTAAGGCTGTATACCTGGCCTTTAAATGGCTGGGAAAGGGATATTTATTTCAGAGGCCACCCGCCAACCACCCAATATCGCATTAAATGCAGCAGAGACTCTACTGCTTCTTTGTTGCTTCCCGTAACTGATGTCACCCCCTCAAGCCTCTTGCCCGCAAGGTAATCTTAGAACAACCGGGCGATCTACAGCTGGTTTTATTTCCGTATGAAGATGCTCATCCCCTCCAGACGCTAACAGACAAAGGTCAGACCACATAATCGACTTTAAATGTTGAGAAATGTGTTTTGACTAAGGCCTGGATTGGAAAGTTTGATCATTAGCGCTATTAGTGTCTGGGATTTACAGCTCAAATCCCACAAACACACAGAAAAGCACATTTTTAAACTAAGGACAATAATATCTTACTTGGTCTTATAAAATGTTATAAAAATGTGCTGGTTACTGCACAGACAGTGGTCTTCGTGCTGCAAACAGACCACAGCACCGCATCTGGGAAGCAAAAGGCTACCTTGGAGCTGCACCAGCGCTCCCCAATGTACCCCTGGTATTTTTAATTGCCTTGTCCTGTCGGAAGTGGGGCCCTTTGAGTCTGTCACTCAGGAAAGGGTGTCTTGAATGAGTTAGCGTTGAGTGCTTTGGCAGCCCTCTTCCTGGGCCTCATAAATATTTCAATGGGTTCTATTGTGCAGAATTTTTTTTCTTTTTTTTTTTCTAGACTGTGACCCCCAGGCTGCACTCACGCAGGTCCCTGCGACGGTCGCTTTCAGCACCCGCAGTTCTGCATTCACTCTCGGCAGAGGTGCAGTCCGCCAAAAACATGCACATTCAGCGTACAAGCAACTGCTCCAAATTCCGTGAGTGCTTTCGTAATGCACGTTCAGGCATGTCAAGGCCCGGCACGCGGGCTACGATTACACTGTAATAGGTGTAGTCCCTTGCTGCAGATTAACTGTTGGCTTTTTTCAAAACGCAGTCCCTGCATCACCACTGCTCACAATTGTCCGAGGCCCTGATACGATAGCAAACTCCCTCCCCAGGACTATGCCGTGAATGTATGCTGGTAAAGTATGGAAAGCAGAGCCTGCTGTTTGAATTGCTTTCAGGAGTAAACATATTTTATGCAAAGCTTTTATTTACTGTTTCTAATCACATACGATATGATTGCAATATCTATATATTTTTTTATTTTAAAATCTGATTCCGCAGTTGCTGATATGTTTAGCATAAGTGCCATTCATCAATAGTGTTTGCTGGAATTTGGCTATTTTTATACCTGCCCTGAAGTGTGGCAGGTAGCTATACCCACCTCAAGAATCAGAATAATAAAAAAATGAGACCTGTTACAGCACAAACTAGCCATTTAGGCTCCCTGCTTGTCTGGATAAGTGCCTTGCACATATTATAATAATAAACCTACAAGTGTATAATACATATTATAGTGTATAATAGTACATAATAATATATTATTATGTACTAAGTGTCCTTTGTGCATTGTCTTGTTTTGTTTTTATGGCATTGTTTCTCTTTACACTGCAGTATCTCTGTATACTTGTATATGGCGGAAATGACAATAAAGTTCAATTTGAATTTTGTGAAAACAGGTCTCTAGCTTGTTGCATTTAGGTCTTTATATACTAAATGAGATGGACATGGGGAAGTGCTGTACACAGTAGGCTGGCCAGCTTGGTCGTAGGTCCTCTACCACATGAGGCTAATATCTGCCAAGCATTAGTCAAGAAAATAACCACTAGAAATTATATTTAAACAGTATATCTAACAACGTATATTTTTTTGCTGAACAGAACGTGCAACGTCCATAAAACTGAGGGTTTTGTCATTGACTGGCCCTCATTTTTCTATGCAGACCCTAATAAATGAATGGCGGCTGAGGTTAATGTCGCCCTCTGAAGCAGCACAGCTGATGCACTGATAGGTTCCCCGATCTCCAGCAGGGTCATTTCAGCGGGAAGCCCACCCCTGAAAGTGTATATAGAGATTCCTAAATCAGTGGGGGCGAAACAGTAAAATGTTTTGTGTTACAGTCCGAGTATCACTTTGAGACATTAAAAATGACTGGCCAGAGCTGGTTCATATCTGTTGATATCATTTAATAATTGTTTAATAGTGCGTAGGGACAAATTCTGTTTTTTGTAAAAATCAAAGTTAATGAAATGTTAAGTTGTTGACTGTGTGCTCACAGGGTAATTTCACTATAAAGCTAATCCCAGTCAAAAAGGCTGCCAGAATGAAGGGCATCTTAAAAGTCTTTCCTCCAGACTAAGGCCCAGGCGACCAGGAGTTTCACAGGCCTCACCTCAATACAAATCCTTCTGCTGTAAAGGGAGTCGGGGAACATAAAAGGATCCCCAATCACGAAGGCTGGCCAATTTATTCCCAATCCTCTGAAGGAACTCAGAAGTAAATTATAAACAGCTGAAGGCCTTTCAAGAACAGAGAGACAGGGGCCCTTAACTGAAACACCATGATCATACCCCTTCAAAGCCAAATCTTATGTCATTCATTTAGGAATCACACAGCCATGAGGAATCTAAAGTTTGTAAATGACCAGCATTCTTTGCAATTCAACATAAAAGCTAGTTAAATGGTCCCCAGTAACAAAGCAGCCTTCTAAGGCACTTTTGTACCCGGCACATAGTAATAATATAGGAGCTAAAATTTTAATTTCTGAGTAAAATGAGACAAATTGCCTTTGACAGATTTTTAAAGCACTAGAAAGGCTTCAGTCAGTGAGCGGAATGGAAATACTTTTAACCATCAATTGGCATGAAACAAGTTGGTACTCATTACACATTGAAATGCTACACCTTGAAACAAAAAGGCCACTGGGTTCATGGTCCAGTTTGGAACGCATGAGAATGTGTGACCCACATAACAGACTGAGTGAGGTGTGACCCATTATATTTCACAAGAAAAAGAACAGAACTGAAATAAAAGCAAGGACTGATACATAACTCAGTTTCTCAGCTTCGTGGCATTGGGTAATGAATATGCATAATTCAGATGGAAGGTAATCCTGAATATTAGAAGCAGTTAAAAAATACTCAAAAGCTGCATGTGCCAAACCAACCTGCCTTTGGGCTTCGATGGTTAAGATTCTAACTTTCTACTCATTCCTAAAGGTTGTAAACAATGCCTGCTCTACTAGAATTATATAGCAGGAGCTTGGTAAACATCTGTTACTCTCTAAAACATAAATTACCAGGGACTCTAGAGACTATCTGATGTAAAACCTTGGAGTGACGGGGTTTGACAGTAACCTCAGCGCTCCCTTTCAGAGCTATACTCTCCAACAGAAGCATGATTCATCTTATGAAACTTGCAAGTCAGATTACTGCTAGCAATCTGATCGATGTCATGGTGGTACAGTGTTTTGTGTTAGTAAAACATGTAGACACACGCGTCATCCTGTGGGAGAAAACTGGGGTGAGAGAAAATCCCTGAGGTGGGTAACACAGGAGGGATCACAGAACATTTTCAGATGTCCACAATCATGGTGCTTCAGTCTAGGAAGCTACAGACCAATTCATCCAATTCTCTCAAGCCCACCCCCAGAACACACCGTCCAATATACACAGTGTCCAATACATACACCTCTAACTGACCAGCTGAAGCAATAAATAACACTCCAGTGCTGGAAAAAACTTCACAGTTGCCTTCTGTTAAATTAATGAATATTTCTGATTTATCGCGCTAGAGGTCCACGTGTTGTTACATTGTAAAAGGCTAAGTGTGGAATGCTTTCACAATGGAATGCACAGAACTCAGTGTAAAATGTCTATGATGCAATTTGGCTATTTTTATTCCTGGAAATTGTCTCTCAGTATTGCTCACCTGAGCAGTAGTATCTGATGATCACATGCTCACCACTTTACCAACCAAAGGAATTCCCCCCCCCCCCCCGGGGAATACCACCCCTGTACTGAGTAAACTGAACACCATCATTTACAAACATAAAAAGGAAAATCTCAAGGGGCAGTCTGCCATTGCTGGGGACAAAGTACATATACCGCTGCACTAGGCACTGTTTACTGGTAGCATAACAATGGTACAGGTGGTTCGTGCCTATCACTTTTTACCATGTCTGCACCTGAGCCAGCTGAAACGCCTCCCAGCGCTTCTACTTCCTGTTTACAGGCAGAAGCTGGTGTGCAGAGCTGGCAATCAGAGTACAGCAATCCAGGATCAGGAAGAAAGTCACAGCATCAGCAAAATGAAGGACAGGCTGTGTGGCATTTTGGTTCTGTGGACTGGGCCATGTTCATAGATTCATCTGATCAGGATGAATATGAGACAGGAAATTCAACAAAACTGCACAAATGATTATGCTTCGGCAAAAACTATTTGCTCAATTCCAAACAGCAAACTGTGGATCCACTACAAAATGAAGTCACACAGTTGCATTCCAACCTGGAGAGACAGTTGTGTACAAGAAAAGCAAATAAAATCTCCAGAAGACAATTAAAACAAAAAAAAATCATTATCAAAAACTGACAGAGCAGCACCAGGGACGCCAGTCGATTGTGGAAGGGTAATCAGACAAAAAACAGATTACAAATCGTTTATTTGGCAATGGAAGGACAACAAAGAATTTCATTGTACTATGTATGCATGACAGTAAAATCTTTTGAACCTTGAAAGTCACTGAAAAATATAGAACACTAATCAGTAGGATTGGTGAAAATGAAGGTCTTCAGACTGCCGCTAAGCTAAATGGCTGACACGTCCATCAAGACACACTGATTGACTGGTTATCTGCAACAGATTTAAATAAATGTGTATATATATTCCCTCTGACTGCCAAGCATGACAAGCTTTAGTCTTAATGAAGTTTTTTTGCATGGCATAAAATGAAATGCAGTTAATAAATGAGATTCAAAAAGCTCGGCCCATTTACGCCTTGGCAGAAGCTCCGTTTTTGTTTTTTTTAAGTGCACTTAGTGCTCCAGTTGGACAAACAGGAATATTTTAAGTGCTTCAAGTAATACTTCTCACAAATTAATCCTGTAAAGTGTTTCAATGGACCTGTGGAGTTTCACCATATACTGTCCATCAATCAATTACATTAAATGTAAGAATGTCATTAGGTCCAGAGAAGTCCGTCTCACTATTTAAATATGATGCAGACTGACAAATGTTACCTGTCCGTTAAAGCCTGAGACAAAGTATGACAGGGTGTCTGTAGCATGAACTTTAGCTACAAATTCTTGATCTTTCTCTTGGAATCAGCATGACTGCAGTTCCTCTCACACTCAGCACTGAAGGGTGCCAAACACCAGGGCTCCACTGATACTTGTCGTTTTCCTTTCACCTCCCATGTAAGTCCAGTACTGCTGCCATATCTGCAAGGCTGAATGTAATGAGTGGACACTGAGTTCATACAGGAACTTTTTAATTACTATTTGGAAGAGCAGGCAAACAATCCCATGCCAGAAATTTTGCGTTGGGAAATAATTCATGTGATCTTTATGATGGCAGAATCAGAATGACAGACATTGAGTCTTGTCAACATCAAGGCACAGAAGAAAGCAGGAGGCTTACTGGCAAGCTCTGTTCCCTCACATTTTAAAATTTGGGAATCTGCACCCCACCTATGTTGCAGGCACACAGAAAAGCTAACTGACATTAGTGATTATGTGTGTGTGTTTGTGAGTGGCTCATGTATATATCACATTGTGGGGACAGTGTTCTCACAACGTGATAATAATCAATCTGTTATTTTGTCATTGTACGGACCATTTTGAGGAGAAACTCAATTTTATAAAAATATGTGACAGCAATCAAAAAAACTAAAAATGCCAGAAGTCTTGCATTTTGATTGGTTACTCATGGTTAAGGTCAGGGTTGGGTAGGGGATTAGGTCATCATGTTGGGATTAGGGTTTTCCCCATAGGAATCAATGGATAGTGCCCACAAAGCAAACGTGTGTGTGGGTGCGTGTGATGGGCTGGCATGCCATCTGGAATACAGATCCTCCTTGCGCCCTGTACTTCATGAAACAGGCTCCAGGCCACTCTGTGACCCTCTGATTTTCTGTGCTCTGGTTCATGATCTGTTGTGGGATAAGTACCAAGTTTACTATAACCCTGCACTTGATAATCAGTCATGGAAGATGGATGGATGGACAATCCCTGTGCAAAGCCTTTTAAGGTATTGTGAAGCAGACAGAAAAAAAAAGTAATGGAAAAAAAAATTCAATTGCATTGCCAATAATGGCAATCTATTTTACCACACCATGGACAGCAAAATACTTTTAAATGTCAGCAGATTCGCAAAGTGTGGATGGAACAATCCAGGACAGTTTGATCTGCTGTCCTTGGTTCTGTAAATTTTATAATCGAAACTAACACCAAAGATAAAGCCACAGTCAAACCACCATCACAAACAGCCGTCATCAAAACCAGTTGCAGATCCCGTTTCATCTCACCCCCTGCAATGTTTTCTTGCAGAAAGTGTAGGCAAACCTTCCTTATTGTCGCATTTTTTGAAGCATACCTTCGTGATAGTGCTCACATACCACAACAGAACCAGACTTCCCAAGAATCCGTGGTGTGCGCAGATGAAAACACGCCAAAAAAAAAAAAACACCGAAAGAGGAAACAGGAAATGTCAAAGACATGACAATGATCAGCTTCTCTGGGCGAACTAATGCTACAGGTCATCAGAATGGCCATGCTGTGGCTCAACATACAGCCCAGTGGATATGTCTCAGAATCCGATCAAGTAACGAAACTAGAGATGCACGATATATTGCGTAACACATTGGTAATGGCCAATATTGATTAAAAATCACGATATCTGTATCCATCCAATCAGTCGGCTGATATTGCCAACCGGTACTTAAACTTCATTATTATTCTAAGTTAGCAGCACCAGAGTTGAAGACATAACTCAAATAATGAAGATGATAGCATTGGATGAACAGCTGTTTTTTATAGTGAAGAAAGAGGGACGTTGTAGACTCATTCACGACTTAGATGGGGTCTCAAAGCCCTGACCATTGAGATGGTTTTAAATGGTCTGCCACATGTTTTGAATTCATTATGAAATTTGGCTCACAGATCGACCTTTCGTTTTCCACGAAATAAAAATCTGCCCGGACAAGCTTGGCAAGTTTCACCACCAGGAATCCCCCATCCCCCTGCCCCCCCATCCC
>JAODJW010000002.1:7035527-7049196 GCA_026777045.1 Hyperopisus bebe
GAGCCGCCCAAGCAACTCGGCCGCTAGGACCGTACTTCTCTGCTCCTATCTGGTGAGTGTCCTTTTGCTGTGATGCAGTTGGTTATCGGTATCAGCAATATTATACAAAAATATATATGGTATCCACATTTGTCTAAATGTCCACAACAGTGCACCACTAACTGAAACGTACTGGACACGGGATATGGCTGCAGGAAGAGACAGGCGGAACGTAACTGCAAAAGACTAAACTGCAACAAGGATAAATCCTCTTCCTGCTCAATGCAGAGGTCAAAGCTTCTCAACCCCTTATATCTGCCCTGTCTCATCACCTGCTACGCATCCAAGCAGTACATCTGTCCTTTCTCACGATACGACACGAGAAAAGAATCCCCCACATTGTAGTACTGGCTTCTCACAGCATTATCAGGAGCCATCAACAGAGGAGAATTCTGATTACACTGAACTGCCTCTCTGTCAACACCGAACAATAGTGCACTGTTCACATGGAAGCAAGGAAGTAGAAAGCCTAGACAGTGGATTACAGTAAACAAACACACTTGTCAGTGCAAAAAATATGATGCACGTAATCAAACACGTGATCAAAGGCTTTGCATGGCCAACAGCAATGTAGCCATCTTAAAATGCACTTTATTTGCACTTTGGTTGCAGCCCAAAATTATGCTCAGCCAATGAATGGTTTCAAGACTTATCTTTACAGAACATCAGCCCTGGGCAAAACATCAGCCAAAAATTAACCTGTAGCTGGCATAGCAGGTCTGAACAGTAAACAGCACATCCACAGTAATCAAATTTAAAAAAACTGCTTGTAAGCTTTAAATGTCAAAATATATTCTCCAAAAGCATAGCACAACTCTGCCAGTATGTATTAAGCAATAAGTAATGCTGGTTTAACTTTTCTTTGAAATTTTACACCCTTCTGACTCCAACCAGAATAAATGGTTGGAAGTTGGATGAAAGGAGGGATACAATTTTCATGGTACTACAGTCACTACAGTTTAAACCAGAACTTATCCCAATTAATCCCTAAATTAATGTAGAATTACGGCAGATTGGAGTATCTGGGTTATTCTCATGAACTCATTACCATACCAAATACGCAGTTTTGTTATATTACCATTTATTTATGCAAAAAAACAAGTATTTCATCCAATCCAAGGCAAGAGTTGCAGAGATTTAAAAAACGACAGAACTAACCAAAAATGAGTAAATATGCAGTGGTACCTCAGAACTCGAATTTAATCCGTTCAGAACTCCGGATCGAATCCTAAAAAGTCCGAGTTGTGTTCGAATTTTCCCCATAAGAAATAATGGAAAACCAATTAACTGGTTCCCGGCCCCAAAAATAACCTAAATATGTGTTTTTTTTAAGCATTTAAACACAAAATGAACCGGATAAAACAAGAGCATTTACTGTACTAAACACATCTAAGCACATTTATCAAACCAGCAATTTGTAAAGTAAGAAAATAAATGTATCCAAACAATGTGTCCTGCCCCGATCGTCCGCTCCTTCCGTGTGCCACGCCCCCTCGTTTACCCCATGTGGGATCCCCGTGTAATCAGCTGTTTCAGGTTGTTGTCATTAGTCCTCTATATTTCATCCGCGTTTCAATTTGTTTCCGCAGTCCGGCCATTGTATTGTCCTTCTGCGTTTTGCCTGCCTTACCTGTAATTAAACCCCGTATTCCCCGATACCCTGACATCTGCGCCCTTGTCTCCGTTCCGTCCCCATTCAGCACAATATTATTATAATTAGACGCACTGATGTTTTATTATTAATATTAAAAAAATGAATAAGAAATCTTTATGTATTTCATTATATAATAATACTAATTACTTTTAGTCTATCATTGTCAAAATGTATTTTTACTGTCTAAATATGTATTCAGTTAGTGTAAACATGCACGATGCTATCACAGCTAATCCGAGGCTGAAGCTTTACCCTTTGTTTCCGCCGAGAGACGTGCCGCGTGACTCATTTCCCTGCGTGAACAAGTTATCTTACTGTAGGTCGGCGTTCACGGTTTGACTTCTGAGATTCAAATCGAGCTCTAGGGAATTTTTTTTCCGAACTGGTTGGTTCGACTTTTAAGAAAGTCGAGTTCTAATGAGTTTGAGAACTGAGGTACCACTGTATATATAATAAAACAAATTGATTATTTATTGTGGGTTACATGCAATGACTCAAAACACCCCATGTTTTAATCTGATAAATTAATAACGAACTGACTTTAAAATCAACGCTGTGTGTTATATACAACCGTGGAAAAAAAATTCCACAGCACAATTTGTCATTTCACTTTCTCAGTTTATAGGTGTGCATCTGTAAATAATATATTTTTTCCAAACTGCAGCCTGGTTCCTCTCTGTTTCTCATTAATGAAGGGCTTCTTCCTTACCTTACTGGATTTCAGTCCTGCTTCTAGGAGCCTGATACAAACTGTCCTAGCAGTGCACTTCACACCTGCACTTAATGTTTCCCATTCCTTTTGAAGGTCACTTCATGTCATCTGAGAAACTGTCAAATAAGGTAACAGTCATCTCTGGCATTAGAATGGCATTTCCGCCCTTTACCTGGCTGGTTTCTGTTCTCCTGCTTCACTTTGTTCTTGTGTACCGTTTAGAGTGGTCTCTTAGTCTTTTCCATGTCTGTATACACATATGTGTGTGTGTGTGTGCGTGTACTGTACAGCTCTACTGTCTAACCACAGGATGGTCTACAGGATTACTTTGTTGATCCATCGCTAATGGAAGGATGTGATTCTAGGGTGAGTGGTTCATTAACAGATACCATGCACATTACTCTCTCCTGTACAAGCAGATCATAACTATAACAGTCTACTAGACAGCAACCAGCTGGGAAAGTGACCAGGAAACAGGACTCTCTTTTATGCAGATTCTTAAATAAAAGTCTTTTGAGGCCAACTTGCTAGACTGGTTTGCCTGGTTTTGTTAGGGAAGCAAAGTACTGTTTTATAAGCCATATCATTTAAAGCTGGACCGACACTCACATTAATATTTTCACTTCACATTTCATGGATGATGATGATAAAGCCAAAAATGACAGAGAAAGAAAATGTGTTTAGTGTCACTGCCTAAACACCAACAGGCTGGTATTATGAAATAATCAGGGCAATAATCAGCCATAATTGACACCTTGGACCAATCCTAATATCATGATTTTAAACAAATATTGGCTGATATGTTAACTACAGTAATATACCACACATCTCTACATATTTGTAAAAAATAAAAATAAAAAAACAATGTTAAATGAGGAAAAGTTGTTCTCAGATTGCTTTAACCGCCACATTTGTAAAAAGGAAGAAAGTTATATCCAAACTGAATATTGTGATAACTGTCCACACTAAACTGTGCATATAAATAGTGTCAGTTCTTCCTGCATTTTTTAAATTGAAGCTCATTTAGTTAAACAACTTTAATATAGCAGGTCCAATCCAAAATCAGAGGACTAAAGAAATCCACATCACCTCAACTCAACATGAAAGCAGTCTTATTAATATTAAAAAAAGCTTATTAATATAAAAAAAAAAACTTATGACAGCAATAACATCCATTTACTGCCATTTTGAATAAACTGTATAATCACATAGTACTGTCTAGACATTACCTCTCTGTGACAGCCACTTTAATCGTATGCTTATATTTGGAGTTAATCTCAAGACATGCAATGACACCAATACCAACTGCCAATGCTATGAATCAACATCAAACGTTTTTATGAGGCTCCACAAAAGAAGCATTAATAGAGACAAGGACTACTCCAAAGAACGAATGACAAGAAAAATGACATGAAAGGTTCTTCTGGAACTTGATTCTATTTTGATCAATGATGGATTTACGATAATGTGCTTTTAAACAATCATTTCGGTGAAATCTGTTATGGTTAATGGCTGCATTGAAGGCCTAACATGCAACTTCTGTCACATTAATAAAAATATATCTATATGCATTCATATACAGTTACGCAATTGCCTACAAAAATGCAGACCCATGTAGAACTGTTTGTATACCTGTGTGTCACATTACATTTTCTGTCATGGTACTCCCGCGCTGAAAATATATTGAGTCACAGTTTGGAAGCGAAACTATCATTAGCAGATCAGGTTAAGGCGGCAAGAAAACCACATACAAGCACCGTTAGCAGATACAATTAATAACTAAACCAGGTCTATTATGGTACAATCATCCTAACATTCCCCCAAGGCTTTTGTTGGGGGCTGACGGATTCCTTGAATTCCATCTCTGCCCTGAGTGCAGTTTCTGTATGACGTGGAGCTAGAGAACGAGGGTGCTCGTAGGAGTGACACGTCTGAACCTGCTTCTGGCTTTGTGAGTAAGCTGGCAAATCAATGATGGCACATGCAAACAATCGCTTCATCCTATTGCAGAACCTTTCTGAGAAGTGCAAATGAGACGGATGATCTAAATAAGGACGTTAAAAAAAAAAAAGTAAGTGCAGTTTGCGATTGCATAAGTTTTGGAAATATTTACAGCGGTACATTTGTGTAGGCTAATTGCCAATATCGCAATGCTGACCTTAGCCTAGCTGCTGTTCCTGATAAATCGCATCCCAAACTCTGACCATAATTCTGTGAGTCCTGGCAAATACAGACCAGTGTATTTGGAGATCACTGGGTCTGTGTGCTGGCATTTATACATAGCTGCCACGTGCTAATTATCTTGCTTTAACACTAGCCCATCCCTCTAATGTAGAGTTCCAAGACTGACATTTAAGCCACAACAAATGGTAGAAAACATATTCAAGGGAAAGTGACACTGGTCTCAGTTTCCATTTTCTAATACCATAACCTTATAAAATTCAGCTGAAATGGGAGTCTTAACTCAGGGTGCCAAGCCTTGAAATTTCAGTCATCTAACAAACAAGCCAGTTGGGTGTTTTCAGTTATTAAAGTATGTTTACCAAGCAGCAATTTTCTGACAATTACCAAGCACATTCAATAAGGAATTGAGATTTAATTATCGCCGTTCATCTGCATCTTTTGAACTGTTAGTCATTATAATACACAGCAAGGTGGAGCTCAGACAGGACAACGGGGAGTCAGAGGAGGTGACAAGTCAATTTTTCGGCTTTGTGGTTTCTTTGTGTTCCCGCTTGCCGCACCCTGTCCCATCCCACTCTGCTCAAAATAATCTGGGACCCAGATTCCTGACTCCTGACCACCTATGCTGAAAGCTGACTGGATGCAGTTTTCCATTCCATGTGCAACCGGTGTCTATTCCTCTGTCTTTAATACTTTTATTTTCCTCATTCTGGCCATTTAGTTCACATCCCCTGTTCTCAATTTGCCCTGAAAAAAGGGAAATGGCAAAAACTGAGTCCCTAGTCCACCACCATTAATTCTTCCATGTGTTGTGCATATGGTCATGTCACAATGTGCTATTAAGCAGATATAAACAAAAAAACAAGGTGCAATGGAAATAGAATTTGGCCCTGAGAACAAACACATCCCTTGTACTGGGTCCTCCCTAAAGTAGGACGGGTCACATCTAAGGAGTGCCTGGCGTGGCCGTTCTCGGCTTCCTGCCCAATTCCCAGGTTTTGCTCCAAGCATTATTTTGAGATCCTGGCCAGCGCCCGCTTGGCTAAATAAAGAAGCCAGAGTATGGCACAGGCAAGCGGTTTGACTCGTGCTGCCTGACGCCACAGTGCCGTGGTGGTCGTGAGCAGGGCTGGGCACGCGCCGATCACGCGCCGATCACGCGCCGGTCACTTCGGCGCCACCAGAAATGTCAGCCTGCCACTCGCAGGGCGCAGAACGTCCTGAATGCTAAACAAATACAAGACTCCAGGATGTGGGTACAGTCATGCGGAAAACGTTACTGCAGAACAACACACTTGCTTAATTACGGGAAGGTATGCTGTACAGCGTAATACCAGCTGGACCTATGCAGGTACAGGCCTGGGCTGTAGCTCAGGGCCTAGAGTAGTAGGGGGGCTCTTGTTTTTTGCTGTAACAGCAGCATTTTATCCTCTAGGTAAGACCCCACCAATTATTTTAGCTCTAGGGCTCCCACCAATGCACCCCCAAGGGACCTCCACCCACCCTCATAAATTTAGCCATATTACCTAGGCCTGGGCTTTACATTCTTTACAATAACTTAAGCTTCTTGGATCTATGCCCAAGGCTCACTTGGAACAAAAGCTGGAGGACTATTTCAGTACATCTCCCGCAAGCACAATACTAGTGCATGCAAAGAGCACAGCATTGACTGGCCCCGCCCACACGCTGACCTCCCTGCTGTTCTGTCAGGCCTCTGTGCTGTTACTGTACATATTGTTCAGCTAGGACTCAACCAGGATTTTGCACGCCCAGCAGAAGCCAAGTGATGGCACGGAGAGTCAGCCGGGGTTTGCTGGCAGGTCAAAGCAAAGGTAGGAGCCAAAGATGCATCAAAGCACATCTAAACTGACCAAGTACTTCATCTTCGCTGCCTACCCTACTCAAGTGCTCGTTCGCTAAATGTGCACCGCTGATGAAATAACGTTTTTGTTGTTCTCTCCTATCCATCTTCCATATTGCTGGTCCAGTACAGGGCCTCCATGGGCCATCCCATTCCCATCCCAGAGCCTCAATTCATAAAAAAGAAGGATGTTTTAATTGTTGGTTCATGAATATAATAAGTCAATTGGTATTATTAAACGAGAGTACGAACCAGGCTGCCAAATCTTCCATCAACATTTCCGAGTGGGATTAGATTAACTGTACTGCTGTTTTAATAACACAGCTTGAACCAAATGAAACACAAGATTTGAATCGGTGTGACAATAGTGCTGTTATGCTTGATAATAACATTAACTAGCTACTATTAACTTGGCAGCAGCAAGATGATACATATACAGACAGTCCAAAGCAGAGCTGGCCTTACGTTCAGGCAGCTGTGACCTTGTGACTCAGCTGCTATTACATCAAAAAGTCCAACTGGGAATTCTAAGTCAATTCCTGAAAAATGGGTTACCTTTTAATGATATTTAGCGGGGGGGAAGTAAAGCTGACCTTTTGGTGTCAGTTTTGAAAAAGTGCCCACTAATTGGTGTTGAAACTGTCTTTATTACTTTTTATTTGCCCTTAATTCCATGATAATTTTATTCTTGAGCGGCGTTCACGCCTGCGGTCGCATTATTCATTTGTCTTTTGGTACATCCCAGGGTGGCCGAGAGCCCATTTCCATGTGAGCTTTCCACGTTTGGCTTAAATCACTCCTACAGCTGACAAAGATGTAATGCTTTGTTCATCAGACAAATCCAGTGCCAGTGCCCCCCCCCCCCATCTGAATTTTGCGGATGAGACCAAGGTGCTCCCTTTTTTGTAACAAGCCATTGGGACGGCCTAGATTGGCCACTTAACACAGCATGTCCTTGTTTTGATCTGCAGTGCTAACAAGGTAATATGGAGGGTAAGGTGGGGGATTAGTGGGGGGGGGGGTAGATACTGCCCCCATTGACTCAAAGCCAATGTGAGCCCAGCAATTTATCACACCAATTACTTGTCTGCAAAAGAGGGACTGCTGGGGTGGCAGTTGTCCAAGGGGCCCAGAGATTACATCAGGTTGAATATTTATAAAGTAGTTAAATTCTGATGCTGAATTTGAATAAAAGTATGATCAGTAGAATAGGGGATTTCATTTTCATTTTCAAAGCAGTTCATTTTCTTACCATCTCTACAGATGTAACCTTCCTCATTCAATGTTTCACATATCTAGCCAATCAATATATTTTTATTTTTTTTGACATTCTGGCAATCTCAAGTTACTAAAGTATTGTAGAGTGATTTAATTTATAGTGGTTAAAGGCTTCAGCGCAAACATTAACCAACAGTACATGCCCATGGTTGGTTTGCTACTAGCAGTAGGTAAGGTAATTCTTCAGTAGTGTTACACCAAATATTTCCACTAAGAAGTCCAGCTGTATAAATGCATAAAGGTAAGGAGGTGTCACCTATAATGATGACTGCTGTTACACATAGGCAGCGGTGTAGGTCTCCTGACAGAGACCACTGCCCACACATACCTCCCACACTCGGGTTTGAAACCCCCCCCCCACTCTGTGTGCACATCCTGCATCTTTTCCCTGCTTGAGTGGGTTCTCTGTTTTTACAGCTATTCCCAGAAAACAAGCACCAAAAAAACAAACTTGTGAAAGACTTTGACTGTTTATAAAATCACATTAAGCACCTTAAGGGTAAGTGATAAAAGGACAGCATCATAGAGAAGGCCTAATCATTTCACAAGAGCTGACATTTGGGGAAGAGTAACAGTGAGACACCAGCCGTATAAAAAAGCAATTATAACAACAGTTGGCTAATCTGCGGCAACTGTACAGGGTGTGTGACACACGGTGTGTCATTCATTTGTGTGCCACTAACTGCACGCAAAGGGTATGTCACAGCAATCCCTATCAACACACATTGTTATGTAATCTTAGTTAACGTGCCACAAAGAAGAGAAAGGGATCACTTGCAAGCAACGGAAACATCCCACAAACAACAGATCTGAAGTGTATCTCCGGACTTCTGTGAAAATATTCACACACTGCGTGTCATTAGAGAGGCTTGTCTCCGGGTTACTTATCCTACACCATTGTATGCTGGTTTTCTTGGTCTACTTGAGCGCTGAATGAGGATTTATTGAAATATTAACTGGATATTTTGCAGTACTTGAATTACAGAATAAATTAAACCAGATTAAACAAAACATATGTGGGAACCAAATGTTCCCATTATTTGATGATTTTTAAATATAATAAAACTAGATACATTATACAGTAAGTTAGATTAATCAGTCCTTTACTTAACAGTTCATGGTCTGAAAGAATATTGATTAATCTTTTAAAGTGATAAACACTGTATTATTAATCATTTAATCATAAAGAAAATGGTTAATACAACTGGAGAATTAGTGTTCATTTCAGATTGTACATTAATACAGTTTAACAACCTATACAGAGAACTGAAAACTGAGAGGTTCACCCTGGAACAAGCAAGTCTTCTGCTGTTGGTGTCATTACGGAAGCTGCAGGTCATGAGATGTCAGCTATGGCCAAGGACTGGGTGACCATTAATCTTCTGTTAAACATCCAGTTACCTGGACCTTCAGTGGGTTCCTCTGTTATCCTCAAATACGCACGACTGGCCAAAACTTGGGTCAGGGAGACATTTTACCTATTCTTCTTTGCTGCTGTCTGCATGCTTTGTGGTGCTTCTCCACATAAGCACACAAGTTCCTTACGTGTTGGTTTCACAGCTCTGTTACAGGCAGAGGGTGAGGGAATAAAATTCGGCATAGCGGGTGAAGATGTGCCATGAGCTCCAGTTTATTATATGCCATGCCCATTCTACTCACAATGAGTAGGGCACATGTTTGTCAGTCAGGGGGAGAGCATATCTAAGGGCTGGGGGGATGGATCACTCCTCAGTGTCGTCACCTTCTAAAAATTCACAGCCGCTGCACGGTATCAGGGAGTGGCCCGTGTTTTCTTTTATAAAAAACATCTCGCTTAAGGAGATGAAACCACAAGTGACACAGAGACCCTAATTCTCAAGTTCAGATGTTCTACTGTGTCACTGTATCCGATGCGTTCCCTCAGGCATAGTTTAGTCACTCGAATAGTCAGAGGTCCCATCACTTCCTGGGAGCAGGATATCGGTCTTAAGCTGAAGAGGCGAGATGAGCTTTCAAACATCACACCACCATCTCAAACTACAACAGCACCCTCAGTGGTCAGTTCCACAATCGACGGTAGTTTGGCGAGTCAGCAGTATATAGAACTCCAGGGACACTGCTGGGCAGAGGGGGAGAATGCAACACCCCCCCCCACCACCACTCCCACCCCAACCTCTCCCTTTATTCCCATTTTCTGGTCACCAAAAGAAAGAGACGTCTAGTCCAGTAGCAGCAGAAAAGACAGCAGGTTACAGGGATTTTGTTGTGTAACAGCCAGTGTTTGGGCTCCCACTTACTGGACTACCAAGGCTGGTGGGCGGGCGCAAACAACACAAAACTCACTTACTGGCCTCACATACCATCATTTTCTGACTGACATAATGACCAGGCTCACACACAACCCAAAAAGGCCTCGCCTATAAATCAGGCACACATTACCCACATTCACAATGACGTCTACTTCCAGAGCACAGACATGCATATTACAGACTGACATTAAATACTCAGGCCAGAAATAAGGGGTATATATGGGTCTTCTCTGGGCAGCCAGTCTCACCTGTAATTACACCCACTGCCCGAGGCCGACACCAAACTGTAGTCTACGTGTAAAAACCACCTGCAGGATGTTTTATGCATGTTATCTGATTTTGAGTGGCTGAGAGATGCCTTATCTTCATACTGTTATTTAGTCTCATAGGGGTGAAGCACTGTGCAGTGTTCTCTTAATGAACGGAAGACAAAGTGACACTCTTATACATTAATGCCTGCTGTGGCTAGGGACAAATTAGGTTTTTCACCCAGTAACCTGCACGACTGCGGGTAGCCAAAATATGTGCTAGTAATTCAGCACTATTGCTGACTATCCAGTCCTCTGCTTCTGTGTTAATTCAGCCAAAACATTTACAGACTATAGAAGGGTACATTAAGGAAATAGTAACATCATTTAAATAAACCAATCCCATGAAAAAAGCTCAATTTAAAGTTTAGAAATTTAACTTTATCTGAAAGAGACCATGCATTTCAACAAAAAGTAATGATTTCTTATTGCATTTTATTACATCTGTAATTATTGTTCACTAGGGATGGTAAGATTCCTCAATTTGCATCGATGCACTGGTGTAAATATGCACCATGAGATTGTCCCGATTTAAAAAAGGGTGCATCGGATGCAATTTGAGATTAATTCAGGGTGCATCATTTCTGACAACTCTGCATCAGTGAGATCTGATTTATTAATATACAATTATTAGTAGAGGTCAAATGCTTTTACTATTTAAAAATGTGGCCAATAACTTCATACACAGGATAGATTACCCCTCTCTAAATTCTTTCTGTATCTTATTTTGCATTGCATCGTATCACTTTGAAATGCATTGTGTTGAATCAAATCACTGCATTACAACGGAGGTGAATCGTATAGTATTGCATTAGCAGTGGAGTCATACAGTATGCATTCTTAATGTATCGGATTGTTGGCAGTGCTCCTCTGTGATGGAGATGCACATGCTTATTTTTCAAGGGCAACAGACACAAGTAAAAACTCTCTTTATATTCTATATAAAGAGTATCACTACATTACTTAGGTTAAATTATCTTTACCTGTTGTGGAGACCCATCAGTACAAGGATTGTGCTCTGAATTTTGATGACTTGGTTCTCTTCCTAAACATTCTCTCCCCATTTTTACATTGAAAATTATACTTTATATGTTGGTACAGTAAAGTTCCACCTTTTTGCTGCATTTGCTTTGGAGGCTATTGTTTTATATCTGATTCATACTCCTGAAAGACCCAGATATCACGTTCAGCACTGGGAAGTTTTGAGCCTGAAGAAATTCAGCACTTTCACCTATAAAATGCAGATGCCCATGACACACTGGGCCAGCTTTATTTTGCAGATGTCCATGCAGCAGCCCTGCGTCTGCAAACTGCTCTGCCCTGGAGGACCGATCAGACAGAATGGGTCAGACACCCAGTAAGCACTCCTCCCTAGGAAGCAGTATTAATAGATTCAGCACACACTTTTTGTTCAGTGTCTGGTTTGATTATAACGGATTCCAATTTGTTTTGTCTAGCAGTTGCAGCAATCAGACACTAAGCTAAATGAATTCCATATCATGGATACCTGCTATTCAGGGATCGTGGTCACGATAAATGATCTGCTTTATTTAAGTGGTGCTAGAAAAAACAACATACATTAGTGAAAAACTACATAATAAATCACGTGGGTGAGCATGTGAGAGTATGAATAAGACTAGATGCAGTTTCATGCTGTATAGGTACTGTCTTAGTGAGGGTTTTGACTCTCGCGATGTTACAGTATTTCCACCCACTTCAGATCTTTCCCAACTTTGTTTGTCTTAAGTAGGTAGAAATGACACCTGAGGAAACAGGGAAATTCATGCCACATGGATCAGTGGTCACCTCAACTGGAGATTATTCAGGCAACTTTCCTCCGCATGCTGAACCCCCCCCCCCTCCCCACCATACACACACACACACACACACACACACACACACAAACAACCCTATCTTAGCTCCCTCAACTGACATTAAATACAAACAGGCCAGTGCTTCAGTCCTGTAGTTACACACCAGTGTGACAGCCCAGTGCTATGTGTGGATATCACTGTGACAGTTTCTGTGCTACAGATATATACCACTGTGACAACCTCTATTTTCTGGATATGGAGCACTCACAGCTTTCTGTGTGGAAGATATACATTATTGTGAAAGCCTCTATATTCTGAATAAGTACAATTCTGACAGATTTATTTTGATAGATATATTCCAGTAAGACAGCCTCCCTATGATGGATATATACCACTGCACTACTTACCCTGCAGCCCGAATAAAATGCTTCGTCATAATTGGCGCCATTTGAAAAGCCTTCAGAGATTGCATGAACTGTCCAGTGAACTGGTTTCAGTAGGGTATCTTGACCCCAGTGTCATTCAACTTGAGTAGCAGCATTACACTAATGAGGAGAAACTGTATTTCCAGTTTAATGACCATTAATGGAAGTCCCAAAGTCGGACAGATGACAAAAAAAATTAATGCAATATGTTTTATATAACTGTTAGATGCTACTGATAAGTTGTATATTATGAAGTCTATATCAAACAAAATCTACCAGCCTACTTTCACAACTTGAGTTCTGCTCAATTAAAGTAGCAATACAAGTAACCCCAGTCTTCACTGTTTGAATTATTTTGCTAAATATATTTAGACAGTAAGCAGGATGAAGTTAATCCATGCCCCACAAAACAGCAGCCTTATTGTACAATTAGAATAACAATTATTTCACAATTTTGCTGGCGCGAAGCAAAGTTTAAATGAACGAATGAAGCTCAGACAATCTCCTGCAAGACTGTATGAAACAGCACCTTCTTCAGCATCCCATTCTCGGTGGCTTTCGATTTATACCACAGCAAAGGATGCATCTTATATTTCCACAAGGAAGAATTTGGCCCTACTGTGACTTTTAATATTTATTACTAACACGCTTTACATTGGTGAGACATTATGCTTTTCTTAATCTCAGTAGTAAAGTATATTAATGAATGCATGGTGGAGTGTTTGTGAATTTTAATTAGGGGTGCTTAAAAGTTCCCTTCAATCAAAATGTAGGACTAGGATTGCCAAATGCCACAATTTAACTAGGAAATATTAACACTGACATGGTAATCACTTTGTTGCTATTAATATACATTAATCGGCTTAAACCACGTTAAAAAAAGAATGCCACTTTCGTCTGAATTTTCTTTTTTTCCCCTCATTGGCAATGCAAGTACCACTCAGAGGGATAAACGCCCATGTCATTTCAAAACAATGCGCAATAACCCCAAGGAGCCCTTTAACAGAAACGTTCCTTTTTGATATCAATTGTCTATAGGACCCCGCGGTGTTCTCCTGCCTTTGCATCTCCATGCAAGTTATAAGAGAAAAAAAACATCTGCGCCC